>MQUG01000465.1:0-90660 GCA_007213375.1 Steinernema feltiae | reverse complement strand
TCTTACTTACTCGCAGTGTTTGGCATCGTGTGCAGCTTCTGGTTTGTTTGGTGGGAGTGGATTTGGGAGCGTAAGTTCCGCTCATCTCATCCCAATTGACTTCTCCGCTCATGTTTAGGAATGCCCGAAGAGGATAACGACCGCGTGAATCAACGGCAAGAGCATCCCCATCAACAGTAGCGAGCCTCCGTCATCCACAGTCCAAACGGGTTCCTGTGCATCTCTATAATGCTTTTCGTTAATTTGTATTCTGTAAGTAAAGTAATTGAGCGTTCCAGTTCTGATGATGTTGTGAACGCTTTGTCTCTTCTTCTTCTTCTTCTTGAAAAGCTTCTTCTTGCCACGTATCTGCGTTTGTTGTCTGGGCGGTGCTTGAAGAGCTGCCAGTAGTCTTGATTTGAATTCTGCATGCAACGTAGCACGATGGTCGTGCAGCACCTGAATTCGCGAATGACGGTGATGTGGCAACCTAGACTTCCAGGGGTCTCCGGTGCGGTCTGCTGACCGCTCTTCTGGTCTCGCGTTCGCATGTGACGTGAAAGCGGATGTGCGTTGCTTGATATCATGTGATTCTCGTTCCTCCGTTCAGCCCAAAAACATCTCGTTTTCAACGCAAGACGCGATTTATTTTTAAAAGAAGAAACAAAATATAGAAAATAAAACAAATGATCTAAGGAGATCTCAGACGGTGGGCATCGCAGGGCGCGGCTTCTTTTCTTTGGAGGAGGAGCCTCGAGTCCAACGTACGGCTCCGGGTACTTCTGGTTGGGGTCGCGCTTCGAGGGATGGATGGGCGGGTTGACATGGAACAGCTTCGGGTCGAAGCTGCCTTCGATCGCCTCGATGTCGCGGACGTACCCCGGGTAGCGACGGCGCAGATGGTACGGGTACTGAAACATTCCGATGTCAGAGTGCGAATTCAGAGTTGACTTACCACCCAAGTGACGTTGTCGGGCGCGGCGATGTAAGTCACGCGGTACATGCGCAGGATCGTCGGCTTTGGGATCTTCCGCAGACCGATCTTCTCCTCGAAGAGACGGCGGCAGTTGGCACCCAAAACCTGGAATGAGAGGTTAGTTGCAGAAGGAACGGCTTGGTTCGTACCTGCAGCACTTCTTGGTACTGCATGCGCAGCTGCTGCTTCTCTTCGCAGTGATCTTGGGTTGCGCTGACGGGTCGTCAGCTTTCCACTGCTTCTGCTCCACGAACGCTCGAATGCGAGCGATGCGGTCGGCGCGGGACTCGGTCAGAGCGAAATCGCGCATCTGCACGGCCAAGTTGTCCAGTTCGGCGTGAACTTCGTGGGCGGCTGAAGAGAGCACTTGAGAACGAACACAACAATGATTCATACCGGACTGCTGAGGCTGCTGAGGGACGAGGTAGGCGTAGCCGAGCTCGTCGTAGTGCACGTCATAACCCGCCAGGGGCGATGAGGTGACCTTCCGCATCGTAGTAGCACTGAACCTGACTGGCGTCATCGACAGGCTCCTGTTCAGCTTCAGGCGCAGCTTGTTGCTGTTCTTGTCCTTCCGTGCACAGCGGCTGAGCGGGATGCTCGTGCTGGATGTCTTGCGGCTGCTGCGAACTGGTGGGGACGATGAAAGCGTTGCCGGCTTCATCATACTGCAGTTCATAGCCTGGCGGAGCGATGAACGTCCCGTCCTCGTCGTAGTAGCACTGCGAACGAAGGAGATCTTCCGGAGAGAGTTCCTCAGAAGCAGCTTGTTGCTCAGCTTCGACGACGGCGTCCTGCTGTGCCTCAGCGATAGGGGACATGAACATGCGGCCCTGCTCGTCGTAGGTGAACTCGTGACCGGGGCGCGGGTACATGTTTCCACTGGTGTCGATGTAGGCGCCAAGATCATCGTAGTAGCCACCGAGTTCATCGTACAGCGGGACGAGGTTCCCTTCGGCATCGAGATGACCGGCGGGAAAGTCTGCGGTGTGGTCCATAGTTGGAGACTGAACAAAGAGTGACTTTAAGCGGGGAAGAAGACAAGAAAACGCGACCGCGAGCATTGAAAACGCGTAACAATAACTGAAAGTCAGCGAGCATCAACATTGCAGCAGAGGCAACAGTCATCAACTAGGATAACTGACATCGAAGCATCAGAAAGCAACGCCCAAGGAGACAACGAATCAACATGACGGTGAGCAGCCGATTGAAACTGAAGGTGCTCCGCGGCCCAACTTCATTCGCTGGATGACGTCCAACAAGCAGCCAAACCTGCGAGCTAAACACTATCGCTGCAGGACCCAGGTGTTCAAATCCAAACATCAGGCAACGTTGATGACCATCTGTCAGTCCAATTTGTGTGCGTTTGCGGTCGCTGACAGCGCAAAGATCAGCCTCGGAGATGCAAGTTGCTAATTTAGGCGCGATCCAATGCGCTCTTCTCTCAGAAACAGATCGCTTTCAATCAGAATGGCGGAGCAACGACGATGCGTTCCTCGAGAGGATGTGGGGAATGGCGAGAGCTCATGAAAGTCGACTCAAGTGCGAAAACCCATGGAAATCGAGTTGGAAAAGGCAAAATGCCGACTTGGAGGTGTGTAGTTTGTATTTCGCGCGACGAGCACGCGTTACGAACGTGGAATTTAGCCGCTGCAACGCGCAATCTTTCAAATATGCAACAGACTCGCTTGGGATGTCGCTGCCGTGCGAGCGCAAGTCACGCGACTTGTAGAGCTGGGCGAGCGATGTCCGCTGATGCTCAGCGAGATAGTCACCACCGTCGTAGAGCTCGCGACCGCCAATTTGCGATTCGCGGACGTTTATGTGACGATTCTGAAGATCGGAGATTCGCGTCTCTCGCGCTTTACGCAATCCGATTCAATGAGAAACATTCCGAACGGGAGGAGGTCTTCGTGTGACCAGCGATGGACGTCAGAATGGACGGAGGTGATGTGCGCCGGAGGACGGGTGACCGCTGAATCGCGTCTCTCGCGCTTTACGCAATCCGAAGCAAGTAGCGAGCTTCACAGCGCGCGCGCTCACGCGTGTTCTGTCGCACGAGGGAAGCGACACTTCTGCGCGGAGGACGCAGATGCGCGAGCACTGTGTGACTGAATATCAGAGGAGCGAGGAGAGCGCATTGAGGCCGCGAATATTTGTGTGTAGCTTGGGCCAATTTCGCAATGGTCGGTCGCGTGAGTGCGTTTGTAATAGGCAAAGATCCAACAGATAAACGCAATCTAGGTAGCAATCGCTCGCACGATCCCTGGGGATCGGGGAAGAATGTTTGCTCAGAATTCAGGCTTCCGAAAATGGTCGACCGTTTCCCATTTTATTGACCATTCAGGCAAGAAGTCGGGTCCTGCAGTGGCGCTGTTCGACGACGCTCATTTTATTTGTTCACGTTTTCATAGGCGGCGTGAATGGGCGGCATACGGTAACAATATTTCTATCACAAAGGTTCCGAATGATGCTAAGAAGCACAATAAAGCCGCAAAGAAGATATTTGCGAGTCGTTTGCGTGGAAATTTACGTTTTTCGCGAATTTGATGACCTTCCAGTGAATCGTTTCTCTTTTTAGCAACAATGAACGGAGAGGTGACGACCGACGAAGACAGCGACGCCGCTGATTTGCGGAGAAGCCATTTGTTCCATCCACTCGACGAAGTGATGCGCCGTTGGCATGTATCGTGCCGCCTGAATTTGAGAACATCGACCCGCGACGATTCTTCCCCGATTTCGAGAAGGACAAAGTGCTGCGATTGACGCGTCTCTTTGAGCACGACATCAAGCAATCGTCAAAGACTCAAATTTGGTGGACCTGTGAGACGTTCTACAAGCGGACGGGCGCCGAGGAGAACTCTGAGAACACGGAGCGCGAGTTCAAGCTGAAAATCGCTCCAAAACCGCCAATGACAGAGTGCGCTATGGACGGCCGCCTGGCGCTTCTGAAGCCATTGACTGCGAACACAAAGACCGGAATTGACGCTGACAGCGACGACGAAGAGGACGTTGAGCAGTGGCGCATCGGTCCCGCCAAAATCTGGTACGACCGCCTGGGTCTTCCGAGCACTGCGAAAACGTGCGATTACGGTCTGATGGTGCGGAAGCCGATGGAAACGAAGAATTACGACGACTCCGACGAATCCGAAGGTGAAGACAAGGAGGCGAAGGACAGCTCGAACACGATCGAACCGGCGGTCATTCCGGCAGATGCGTTTCTGCCGGTGAATGTGAATCGCTGGGAGGACGAACTCATCTTGGACGACAAACAGGCGCACAAGATGGTCGTCTCAAAGTTGGAAAACGACAAGAAACGCAAATGCGATTGGATTCCGACCCAAGAGACGTGTTCCTCTGAGAAAGCCGTTGTCGCAGGTAACGAGGAGGCTTCTGCGCAGCTCGCTAACCCTACAATTCGCTTTTAGTCAACAACAACATCTTCCCGATTGACAACTATCGATCTTCTGCAAGCGCGCTGGGAAGACGAAGTGATCGTCGACGCGAACAACATCGACAAACTCCCGCCGCCCCGCATTCTCTCGCTCGACTATGCTGACGATCCGAAGCTGTTCGGAGTTCAAGAGGACAAGGCGGCTGATGACCAACTGCACACGGATGATCTGTCACTTCCGAAGGCGGTGGACCGAAAAGTAAGCTAAAACATGGTTATGAAATGGGTACAAAACGGTTCAGGTCGAAAAGAAGAAAACAATCGTCGGCCAAGTTGAGCAGAAGCAGGAGGAGGAGCAGGTGCAAGTGGAGAACAGCACGGCGCAGATGACCGAAAAGGATCCGTTCAATATCTCTAACGACGATTTCTATCAGCCGACGGCTGCAAAGCGGCCAAAGAAGTAGTTTATCTGCGCAGAAATAAATGCTTTGTTTGTTTACGGTGTCAGGAGTGGCGAGAAGCGTCGGTAGAGCAACTCTATCTCTTTTATTTTATGAAAATCATATTCTTACATGTATTCGCGAGATGTGAAGTCAGAAGGTAGTCACAGCGAGAAGAATTCTGGATTTGAGAGCAAATGGCGGTCAGAGAAGTGAGAGTGAAGTCTGCACTGACTCAAGACACCAGGCGTGCGCTACGCGAATGCGTTTGTTCCGCGCTGATTTCGGATTTCAATTTTATATACAATGATTTTTCCAACAACAACCGCGGACGATTTGCCCCCCTATTCATCACAGATGAACGCTATTTTCTCAAAATTCAGTTTATTCCAAAATTACGGTCGGCGCTTCGGTCGTTGACAGGAATGTTTGGCTCTCTCTCTTGCGTTTTCTGTCCGGAGAAACGTGAAATGCTATGCGAAGAAGCTCCGTGACATTCGAGCGAAATTGAGTTGCCGCACTTCCAGAGTTCCGACGCTCTTCTATCAGACCCAAAATCTCTTCTTTCGTCTCGCGATTTTCCGCGTCGACGCTGATCGTCTTCGTGACAGAGTTCTTGAGGAGAGTCGACGATTTCCGTCAGGAAGTGACGACTGCAGGGAGTTGGGTGATATGCGCCAGTCGGAGGTGAATCCAACTGACTTTTCCAAAAATTCACGCTCAACAGAGTCGAGTGTCGGTCGCGATTGGTTTCCAAAAATTGTCACTAGCCTGGTGCTTCATTTGGGGAGCTAATTAGCGGTCATTTGATGGTCCGCAGACATGTTTTGCGCAGCGTCTTGCAAGACAGGCGACAGAGAAGTGAGAGTGATAACTGTAGTGGTCTCGTACGATTGTTTTGCGAATCTCACAGCGCGCGCGAGATTTATTTATCTGTCAGCGATGGTGATGCCGATTACTCGTTATGAGAATATGCGCGTCGGTTGAATCAAATTTGGGGATTTTGCCGCGTCGACCAGGCGAACACTTCATGTCTTTCACTTTTGGCGCGAAATTTATCGACTGTTTTGAGGCTTGCGATCGAGCAAATATTGTTGAGCGCGGTCTGTGATATGTATTCAATGTTTGTTTATCAAAATTTGGGCGTTTTCTCCGTATTTATCGCGAGTTTTGGGGTCTAAAATTGGTCGCGAAGCGTGCAGAAACTAAATCAAGTTGATGGAGCTCATGCATGAATTGATTTATGAAGATTAACGTTAGTTTATGATCCTGGGGCCACAAATCAACGTTTATTAGACGATGTAAATTGATAAATCCCATCTCGATTATTCTGACAGCTGTGCTGTTCGTTTGATTGCGTGTCACCGTGAATTTCTGTGTTTCTCTTAATTCCAATCATCGTTGTTTCTCTCATTCCAGAAATGGAGGCAGATCCGGATCAAACCGTCGAATCCATGAAGATTGAGGACGAGGAAATCCTGCAACTCACTTGCAGCGTCGAATCCGTGGAGATCACGGACGAAGAGATCGTTCGACTTGTGTGCAGCGATCAAAAGTGCCCCGGACACCAGATCCAACGCAGCCGCGCGGAGTTGTCGCCTACGCTGAAGAACATGCTTGCCGGAAGGAGCTACGGAGGATGCTGCACCGACGAAGACGAAGAAATCGACGATTCGATCACTTTGTATCTGGAATTTGTCCAGTGAGTTCAATCATTTCATGTTTTGGCATCTCATGTTTCCGCTCTTCAGATGTCACCTCCTCGCCGTTGTCTGCGACTACCTCCAGTACAAGTTTGACTTTGCGCAGCTTGATTTCAGTAAACCCGACGTCACGGTACCCGAAGACTTTGGAATGGACCTGCCGCACCCCATTATCTTTCAACTCTTCTATCTCGCCGACTTTCTCATGTGTTGAACACCATATCATGTATATCCCATCTTGTGTATAAATGTCTCATTTACTTTGTATTGTCAGTCTCTGCGATAAAGGCACGATTGCTGCTGCGGCTACAGAAATAACACACGAGTTTATCGAGGGCAAACGGTCTGTTGAGCTCGGTGTGGAGCGAAGAACTAACAAAGGGTGAGGGGAACGGGTGCGCTGTGGGCGGATAGAGAGGAAAGTCATAAAACTGACGCCGGACGTTATGAGTCAGCCGCCGGCGGGTGGCGAATGTGGACAGAAGCAAAATCGAAATCGCGATGCTCGCGACAACGATGACTGTCCCTGCGTTTGTCAGGCAGTTTGTTTACGCTGACAAGTGAGCAACGAAATCGGTTTCTGAAAGATGGAATAGCTCGTTACCGTCAATGACGCACTCGTGGTTTGACGCGTAGCATTTGACCAAATTAATTTATTCCAAAATCCTCTCATCACAAATCAAGCGGCCACATTCGCCTTCTTCGAGTCCACGACCTCCGGCGTTCGCTTCACCACAATGTCCTTCGTCTTCGTCGTGCGATTCACAAATTTCGCGTTGATTCGATTTGAGATTCCGAGATACGAGAGCTGCGAGATCGGCTCGTGCACAAAGCTCCAATTCTGAAAGCGACACGCATAATAAATTCATTTTCACCGCGCCATTTACGAACCCCCTGATGCTGAGCGAGAGTGGCGCAACTCGCGTATGGGTAGTGCGTTCCCATGTGGAGCATGTCGTTCTCGGTGACGAGCCGCGGCGAGCACCTCCGCAGCGCCTTGACGCCGGCGTCGAGCACGGTCGCATGCGCGACAATCAGAATCCGGTCGGCGGTGGGAACGTTAATGAGTCGATCGACGGCGGAGCGGATTCGTCCGTAGAAGTGCTCGATGGATTCATTGGAGATGAAGGCGGCGATGTCTTCCAGTGACTTCAGAGGAACGTAGTTGACGTCAACGGGGAAACCACAGCGGAGAAGTTCATCGTTGGGAAGAAGCCTGAAAGGGGCGAAAATTGAGAATCTGCGCGGAGAGGAGAGACTTACGAAGGCAGCGCGTTGTACCAGTGACTCCAATCGAAGAGCGCGGGCTCCACGCAGATCGGAATCGCCTTGTTCAGTCCTTTGATGATCGCGTTCGCGGTCTGCACGCAGCGGAGCGCCGGCGAGCAGACGATCTTCGTCAGCGGCCACACATCGTGGAGCCGAATGGCGCGTC
Source organism: Steinernema feltiae (assembly GCA_007213375.1). Taxonomy (NCBI): domain Eukaryota; kingdom Metazoa; phylum Nematoda; class Chromadorea; order Rhabditida; family Steinernematidae; genus Steinernema; species Steinernema feltiae. The sequence goes on along the minus strand of MQUG01000465.1, from coordinate 82,733 downwards.
CGATCATTTGCGCGTTCAACTGAAATCGCGGAGCATCAGACGCAAAATCCGTGTTATGTCACTCACAGTCCCTATTTCGGTGATGGGCGAGTCGTCCACGTAGCCCTGCGGACCTTCAGGACGTGCGAACATCGTCGGCGGGAGATTCAGATCATCGGGAAGATACTCGCCGGTGTCGGTGATGTTCGTGTGGAGCCACTCGGGAAAAACGCGATCGACGCGCTCGGCGTTTCGCACGAACATGACGACTTTTCGCTGAAAAAAACGGCGGTGAATCAGTCGCGGATCCGGGAAACTCACGTTCTGGAACGTTTTGTGGCGATCGAGCGTTGCGATGCGCATCGTCAGCGTCTTCTTGGCGGCAACGGCGCCTTCCATCGGACTCGCCGCGTCAATGGAGACGACAATTGACTTTGCTTCTGGTTCGTCCGTTTTCATTGCGACCTCGCGGTGACACGTACACTTGTCAGAATGACGATGACACGCGTCGCTGCGCGTGCCTGTCTGAGTGTTCCACGTCACCTAGAATTTGGTCATGCATTGCTTTCAAAAGATCGCAACTATTTAAAGCTGAAAAACAGCGTTCAACGCGGCAAACATCAAGATGGACAAAGTACCCTTCGACTTCATTGACCGTGTCATCGGCAACATTCCAAAGTCAAGGTACAGAGGCAAGATGCTCCACCCAGTCGCGGAGCTGAACGGTGCGTGGAGCAGAGCGTACAAGCAAACGTGGGAATGCATTCTTCGCGTGACTCCAACGCATTACACCATTGATTGTTTCATGAGACATCTAACTACCGGAGGATACTGTAAGTGTTGTCGCAACGTGCCCTATGACTTTTCGCGCTGGAATCCGCGAACTTGCGTCATTTCTCGAATCGAGATAAAGAAGTTTTGCTGCTCGTGCCCTTATCTCCTCGATGAGACGATAATGGAGAAGCTGAAGCGCATGCTACGCGCGAACAAACGCGTTATTGACGTTCACGAGCTAGTCTATCTCTACGAACCTGATCCGAACTATCAGCAATCGGCCGTTCTTTTAAAGGAAGTGCGAGCATTCGGCCGCGTATTTCTTGGTGCAGCGGGACGCATTCCGGGCATTTTTCACTCAGTCCTTCAGAAACCGCTTTCTTCGCTCTACGTGAACAGACTCTCTTCCGAGTGCATCCAAGCACTGGGAAACGCCGTTGCCCAGGGACTCGTCAAAGAATTTATAGCAGATCACTACAACGGCATAGTCCACAATAAAAAAGTTGCTTGGGAAGATTACATCGGATTGCTGCGCCGTGTTTTCGATGCGCACGCAGTCACACCTCCGCAAGTTCTTCTTGTTCGCCAAAGAGAACTAAGGGCGTCGGTTGAAGCGTATGAAAAAGCTCACAATGTCCAGATAGAAAATAAAAATGCAGATGGAAATGTCAGTAATGTGATTTGTTATCTGCGCTAGGTTGATTGCTCTGTAAGAAAGACTGACAGGTCTGTCGCAATGGTCAATAAAATGGTTGAAAATTATGTTGCTACCTCAATAATATTATTTTTCGACACTTTTGGGAATATTTTATTGATTTAATGGGGAGGGTAAAAACTGGGGTCCGGGCCTAGCGCCAAAATCACGAAAAGGCCAGCAGTAACGTTTTTTTCAGCGTCTGATCGAATCAACCCAAGACGCACTCGACGACGTATCCGGTGTCACTCCCGTTCACGCTCCCTTCTACAAAGCTTAAGCGCAGTATCTCAAATACAGCCGCAACCACGCTTGCTACTATCGTGAAGCCCTCCGCTATCTCGGATGTGAAGACTCGGAGAAGCTCGACGAGAGTACGAAGGTTGATTAAGCCGTTCTTCTCGGGTTTGCCGCTCTGCTCGGCGAAAACGTCTACAACTTGGCGTCGAATAGCGCCTTCACTTCAAGACCGGCGCGCTTGACGAGGTCCCGATTGGCGTTGATGTCTTCTCTCGCCATCTCCCAGAAGTCGCGGTCAACTCTCGGCGAAGATGGCTGGTCAAGTTTAGACGTCCAATCAATGGATTTGTGCACGTACCGCATGTCTGTAAAATCATGCCCTTTTGCTGAAAACGGCCGTAAATCGGTGGAGAATGATTGACGATGAAAGCTCAGTATTTGGCAAGAGTTGACGCTTCCGATACAACGAAAATGCGTGAGAAACGTCAGTTGCTTTCGCTTCCTCACAAGCAAAGCAGTGCGAATCGTAGTGTCCATCGAAAAGCGCATCTGTTGCATATTCGAAGGATGCGCGTTGCTGAAACGCTGACAATCAGTGCGATCGCATCGCAAGAAACGCATTTAAACGAAACGCACCGAGATTCTTTGTTATTTGGAACGATGAACGACTTGCCGATCGTTTTCTGCGAATCAGTTTGCGCCATTTCACAGTTGAATGTTCTTGATTTCCTCGCCACGGTCCTCTCGAGCAGCTGGGAAGCATCAGTCGTTAAAACCGTGCGTGATCGTGTCCAAGTTCGTCTTTTGCTGTGTCACGATTCGGGGGCGTGGAGCTACTCGATCGACAAGTCCACTAGAAACGGCGACGAGCACATGTCATTCGAGGCGCTGAAACGAGTCGACAAACGACACCTTCAAGTCTCAAACATTTCGCACCGCTCTCACGGTCAACTCGCGTCTTCGTTGGAGGAAATCTTCCAAATCGTGCATTTCACGCTCCCATTCTTATTTCAGCCCAGCCTGACGACTTATTCGAACCCGAAATTTCCTGACGATGTCGTCAGCGAGCTCCTCTCGCTCTACCAAGAGAAGCCGTTTAATGGAATGCTGCTTGGTGGCGACAGCTGTCCACAAGAGTTCCTGAAGCTCCATCTGCAGCGGGACGACCTGCATTACCTCATGCTCAATGGATCAAAACAGTCGGAAGAGGTTCAAGCGGCGTTAGAGGAATTTTCGCTCACAAAACCTTTTAGTTGCTTGTTTCTTGGCTTCAAGTGTTTCGTGTTCGACAGGGCGTTCTTCGAGAACCTCTTCGAGAAGCCCATTGTGCGCAAGGAATCATTGTTCCGCGGTCAATTCTCCTTTGATTACGAGGAATTGAAAGAGTTTAAGGAGGAACAGCGTGTTTGTGTGACCACAACGCGGGAGAATTCATTTTGGGAAACTTTGGAAAAATCAGATCCGATTCAACGAATCGTTTGGAAGCGAGCAGACGGAGTTCGAGTGACGGCAGATAATCCGCAGCCCGCGGTAATCAAACTCAAATTTGAAGCCTAAATGGAGTTGAGACGATAAAATCTCGATGTTTGGCTCGATGCTCGAATCTCATTGTCGACGTCTTGAGGCGCCTTGTTATCTGTGATCGCGCAAGATAAATGTGAAGGAATGATTGTGATTTTGATGAAGGATTGTGAAAGAAGCGACGCGTTATTTTACGCGTTTCATCATGTGTCGTTTGCAATATGAACAAACAAAGATGCGCAGATCCTCCGAGCTGACTGATTTTTGTGTCGCGCCAATTGGTGTGAATCGGGAGAAAATCTTCAGGCGACCAGCGACGGACGACCGGGACGAAGCCGATGAGCCTCGAGGAATGGCGGAGCAACGACGATGCGTTCCTCGAGAGGATGTGGGGAATGGCGAGAGCTCATGGAAGTCGACTCAAGTGCGAAAACCCATAGAAACGGCAAAATGCCGACTTGGAGGTGTGTAGTTTGTATTTCGCACGACGAGCACGCGTTACGAACGTGGAATTTAGCCGCTGCAACGCGCAATCTTTCGAATATGCAAGAGACTCGCTTGGGATTGTAGAGCTGGGCGAGCGCAAGCCACGCGACTTGTAGAGGTGGGCGAGCGATGTCCGCTGATGCTCAGCGAGATCGTCACCACCGTCGTAGAGCTCGCGACCGCCAATTTGCGATTCGCGGACGTTTATGTGACGATTCTGAAATTGGCATCGGAGATTTGGGCGAAATCGATCGTTTCTGAGGCGAAAAACAGAAAATTATGAGAAATTCAGCGCAACGGCCTGGCAAATTCGGCGCGATCCAATGCGCTCTTCTCTCAGAAACAGATCGCTTTCACTCAGAGAACAGTCTTGTTGGCGTAGCAAACGAGGCGCGACGTTTGTCTTCCTTCACATCCCTCCCTCTGCTTCGAGGAAACTCGCCTCCGCGAGATCGCTAACAATTACTGGATCAATTCATCCATCATGTGCTACTTTTAGAACTTGAGCATGGTGCAGAGAGCCCTAGAACTACATTCGGTCACGAGGAGGAAGATGACAAATATAAACATAACAAAGAAAGCAACAATGAAACAATTAATCACAGAATTCAGCAGCTGATTCCCTCACGACGGCGCTCCTTCGATTTCTTCTTTCCGTTGATGGAAGCAAGCCGTAGTCGGCATCGTTCTTCAACGAATCCTTCAGCTCCCTACCACACACAGAATAAAATCACAGATTTCTCTCTTCTCGGCGATCTGCCCACACTGAAGGTTGTCCGCGAGTTATTCGACGGAATTGGCCGAAAAACAACGTTTTAATTTGAGAAAAAGCAGAAGGAGCGCACCGTTGATGCGACTGGCGACTTCGTTAACCAGAGAGACTCGTTGAGCTTGATTCCTTTCTACATGAACTGCCCGGCGCGTTTCTCCGTAACGTATTCACTGTTGCAGAAGGCATTGGAGCAGGGAGATTTCGCACTGAATTTCTGAATTAAAGAGGCAATACGACACACCTGCGAGTCGTGCGTACCGCTTTCGAGAGCCAGAGCGTCTCTCCATCGACGTGCGTCGTCTTTCGATTTAATCATACCGTTGAACGGATCGGAAAGGTCGATCAGGCGGGGCTAAAACAGCAAATAAGCACTTGATATCTTGCAAACAACGGATTAACTCACCTGGAAAACGACGTTCAAGGCGCATCACTTCATTCCTCGATGCTCGAACTCTCCAGATGCGACTTCAATCCAAACGCGAATGTCGGATATCGGAAGTTGCAACCGAATCGCCGTCTGCAGCGCCATTTGTGACCTGAAAACGAACGATTTAGGAAGTCGACGTGTCTCGCAGCAGGAGGGAATTCACAACGCGACGCGGACGCCCCAATGGCACGAGCATAACAATATCCTATCGATCCAAACTCACGTCAGTCGCACACGCGATGTAGAAATTCCGCAGAAATATAGATGGAAATGAGACTGAAGAAACGCAAACGAGGAAATAAGTATTTATTGTATAATCCAAATAACAATATAAGAAAGAAAGATAAAATAAGAAATAAGAAAAGTAAACAACTCGAGCAGTTGAACAACGAGGAGATCAGCGAAGATCAGTCTGCTTCCGACGATCAGACGAACCCGCCCGGCGCCCTCCATGCGTTTCGGTTCCGCTGCTCCGCCTTTGCGCATTCGACGGTCGAATTCGATAAATCTTTTTGGATCCGATCGGTCACGACATCCGCAATCTGGTGGTCGGTCATGTCCCGCATTACAAGCGAGACCAAATTGGTCAGTCTGTAGCGGTCGGCAAGCAGCAGCATCCGCTCCAGAGGGGCCTCGCTTGTGTAGATGAGGAATTTCTCGCACAGATCGATGACTTCGTCGCAAAGGAAGTAATCGGCCAGCTTGAGGAGATAATCGATCGATCCTTCTAAACAGAAACACATAGAAAAGCCATCCAGAAGGAACTTGCCGTCAATAGCATCTTCGATCTCGTAGATGAGCGAGATGCAGTGGAGGAGCTCGTTCAGCCTGACCTCCCTCAGAACGAACTTTCCGGTGCTTTTCTCCAGGAAATCGCGGTTGAAGAGAACATTGAAGAATGGCGACTTGGCGCTGAGGAGCTGAAAACGACCATGAAATCAAATATTCAATCGTGCTCGCATACCGCTTTCGAGAGCCAGAGCTTCTCTCCTTGGACGTCGACTGGAGCTGCGTCTTCCGCGGACTGGATCATTCTGTTCCAAGGAACGGAGAGATCGATCATCCGGTGGCTAAAAACAGAAATAGACCCGAGCACCAGGCGAATCAACTCACTCGGCGCGCTGCACAGTGACTGCGACTTCGAAGCGTTGGTTGCCCATCGCCGGCAACGCCAACGGAGCTCCGATCGCTCGATCGAAGACGAACTGCTTCCGCTTGCCGCGCGTGGAGTTGTTGCGGAACAACTGCGACCACTGAAAGAGGGAAATGCAGATGAGGACACTGACGTGGACACTTACGGAATCATCGCTTTCGGTCGTGGTCGTCAAGCGACAGCCAGCAATGCGTGTCGCGACTTCTCCGGAGGCGTAGCAGCTCCAAATGGAGGTCGTGTTGTTGCCGACGGGAGTACAGTCGACCGCGGCGATGAGTTGGAATCGAGCGAGGGAGTCGAAGTACTGGCCACTGACGGACCTAGAGCACAAGATGATTGGGATCACTACGTCCGCAACTTACCATTGGAATCCCTGATGGACGAGCTGCCGTGGAGTGAAATGCATCCAGCGCTGGGTGCCAAAGTACGGCAGCTCCAGTTGGATCGTTGGGTGTGCAGGCATTTCGGATCTGAAACCAAACGGCGTCACAGCACGCGAAGAATGAAGTTGGCACGGAGAAAGGATTGCGCGCTCACGGTCAGCTGCGCGCGCATCGCTGACAACGAGAATGCACAGATACGAAGCGCTAATGTCGGATGAATGAGTTCTCACACAGAGGACGCGCCTGCAAACCTCAAATCGATCTCTACCAGAAGGAAGGAAAGAGCATTACCTTTGGAAATCGAAGAAAATCTGGAATATGAAGAATGTTGCAATCAACTCGTGCGAATTCTGCGCTCAACTCGCGTCCGTCCGCCACTGTAGCATAATCGCAGGCTAAGCTCCTTGTTCAGCAGGCGGCCCTGAAATTGCCTGAAGACAATTCAAATTACGCGCGGCGAGAGCCCAAAAATGCGCGTCTGAGGCGACTCGAGATCGTGGCTTGTAGTATCGAGCATCTTCTCAGCATCGCGTGCGGATCGACGACTGAAGAGGCTGTTTATGGAGCTCTTGGCTGGCACATCCACGAGGAGCAGGACAACCGCGTGCACAGGAATGAAGACCTCACTTTCGTTCGAATCTGCGAATTCATGGTGCTTCAACGCGGTCTTCGTTTCGCGCAACCAAATCAACCGATGACGCCGTAGATCACTCGTTCTTCTCTTGCATCCTCAAGCGACAGACGTGTGCTGCCGACCAGGCTCTCGGGGCAGCAGATCGGTGCGTTTTTGTCTTCTTCACAGCGTCGTTGTCTCTCATCTCTAAACGTCGCGATTTCTAGTAAATTAAGTTGTTTTCAGTTCACCAGCGATGCCCTCGGACAGAGACGTTCCGAACATTCCGCTCTTCCTCTTCAACGACCAAGAGATAGCCGTGTTTCCGAGCCTCGCAGACGACTTCAACGCCGAAGAGGAGCTCCGCGAACGCCGAGTGGCGACTCTTTTGGTCCGAAAACTCGCCGAATCGCTCGACAAAGCTGAGGACGCCGATCCCGAGACCCGCACGGCCCCACGGACGTCGTGCGCAAGCTGGGGAAGGAAGGCGGAATCCGCAGTATTTACGCAGTGGAACGGGTGCGACTCTTCTCAGAGGTCTGTTTTTTCAGATGAAGCAAACATTGGATTGTGCTAGTGGTGCTTATCTGATGACGTTCGAGTATTTGAAGAAGAAGTTTGCTGGAGAGAACACGGGACAGAAACTCTCGCCTGTCGCCACACTCATGGCCGGAGGTCTCGCTGGTATCGCCAACTGGTCCGTGTGCATTCCGGCCGATGTGCTCAAGTCCCGGCTGCAATCGCTACAACACTTCTCTGCTGTGCTTTCTCTCCGAAATCGGCGATTCCCTCACGCGCCAATTCGAGATCCAATCTGTTCTCTGGTCAGCTTCTGTTAAAACTATCTGGGGTAGACTCTCTCTTTTATAGGAAAAATAACGACAGAATGAGAAAGGAAGACAACGGTTTAATGATAACAAGGAATGCAATAATCACGGCAAATGTTCACGCTTGACTCACACCAGCGAGGCGATCGGAGAAACAGCTTGGCGGGACACGAAGCAGATCTGCGGAGCGATGGTTTCTCGACCCAGTTGTTTACTTCTCCATCGCAGGTGGAAGCTCTGAAACTGGTGACGTGGGAGCAGCCTGCCTCGGACGAGTCGTAGCTCGCGTATGTGTAGTAGTAGTAGTCGCAGTCTCCGCTGGAGCAGCTGGAGCAGTCGATCGACGAGTATTCGATCACCGAGTCAACGGAGTTGACGGTTTCCGCAGAGTAGCACCCGGGCAATGAAATGGTCAGCTGCGAGAGATCCAATTCGGGTGGATCGACGCTGGCATCTATGTCTTCGCTGTCGAGAGAGTCTCCAGCGAGAGAAGGCGGCGGCGTGCTTTGGGCGAGGATTCCCCACGTCCAGTCAGCATAGGACGATTCCAGTGCGTCAGCTTCATCACTGAAAATCGACAGATCGCCGGCTGCCATCAGAGGCGCCCATGCGAGTTCTTCAGCGTCCGACTTTTCGAAGGCGCGCTTCACAAGCAAAATGGCTTGGATGGCGGAGATCATGAGTGGGGGAGAGTGCAGTCGAGCAGAGAACAAAAACGCTGAAGAGCAAACCGGTGAACGCAAACGCAAACGCGGTGAAGCTGAGCGAGTGGGAGGGCGTTGTCGCCTCTCGCGCGCCTCTCGATTTTCGAAAATTCGAATTCATTCTTCGTGTTTTTGCTTCGTTTGTTCTACGATGCTTCGAGCGGCGTTTCAACGCTTTCATTGATTTTTAATTCTTTTTCAACCAGAGCAGCAGTCGCTACGGGGCGCGAGGGCAATTTTCAGAGTTTAGGACTGTCACGCGTACCAATGATTTAATCGTGTATTTGTGCCACGTGATTTATTTGTTTATTCGTTTTTCCACCTTCTATTCAGCTCGCGATACCCGAAAATGGTGCTGGTATTCTTCGTGGGAGGCATCATCTTCGGTGTCATGGTTTTATGCATCGGCCGGATCTTCAAGCTACTCTACAAAGGACGCATTGAGTCCGCGATGCTGCAGTTGATCTTCACGATGCCCCTCGGTCACGCGATCTTCTGTTAGTCTCAGTCCGCCTTCTGTGCACTCAAATCTCATTTTTAGTTCCGGAAGCCGCAGGATCTTACTTACTCGCAGTGGTTGGCATCGTGTGCAGCTTCTGGTTTGTTTGGTGGGAGTGGATTTGGGAGCGTAAGTTCTGCTCATCTCATCCCAATTGACTTCTCCGCTCATGTTCAGGAATGCCCGAAGAGGATAACGACCGCGTGAATCAACGGCAAGAGCATCCCCATCAACAGTAGCGAGCCTCCGTCATCCACAGTCCAAACGGGTTCCTGTGCATCTCTATAATGCTTTTCGTTAATTTGTATTCTGTAAGTAAAGTAATTGAGCGTTCCAGTTCTGATGATGTTGTGAACGCTTTGTCTCTTCTTCTTGAAAAGCTTCTTCGTGCCACGTATCTGTTTTTGTTGTCTGGGCGGTGCTTGAAGAGCTGCCAGTAGTCTTGATTTGAATTCTGCATGCAACGTAGCACGATGGTCGTGCAGCATGTGATGTCTCGAATGATGGTGATTTGGCAACCTAGACTTCCAGGGGTCTCCGGTGCGGTCAGCTGACCGCTCTTCTGGTCTCGCGTTCGCATGTGACGTGAAAGCGAATGTGCGTTGCTGAAATCATGTGATTCTCGTTCCTCCGTTCAGCCCAAAAACATCACGTTTTCAACGCAAGACGCGCTTTATTTTTTAAAAGAAGAAACAAAATATAGAAAATAAAACAAATGATCTAAGGAGATCTCAGACGGTGGGCATCGCAGGGCGCGGCTTCTTTTCTTTTGGAGGAGGAGCCTCGAGTCCAACGTACGGCTCCGGGTACTTCTGGTTGGGGTCGCGCTTCGAGGGATGGATGGGCGGGTTGACGTGGAACAGCTTCGGATCGAAGCTGCCTTCGATCGCCTCGATGTCGCGGACGTACCCCGGGTAGCGACGGCGCAGATGGTATGGGTACTGAAACATTCCGATGTCAGAGTGCAAATTCAGAGTTGACTTACCACCCAAGTGACGTTGTCGGGCGCGGCGATGTAAGTCACGCGGTACATGCGCAGGATCGTCGGCTTTGGGATCTTCCGCAGACCGATCTTCTCCTCGAAGAGACGGCGGCAGTTGGCACCCAAAACCTGGAATGAGAGGTTAGTTGCAGAAGGAACGGCTTGGTTCGTACCTGCAGCACTTCTTGGTACTGCATGCGCAGCTGCTGCTTCTCTTCCGCAGTGATCTTGGGTTGCGCAGACGGGTCCTCAGCTTTCCACTGCTTCTGCTCCACGAACGCTCGAATGCGAGCGATGCGGTCGGCGCGGGACTCGGTCAGAGCGAAATCGCGCATCTGCACGGCCAAGTTGTCCAGTTCGGCGTGAACTTCGTGGGCGGCTGAAGAGAGCACTTGAGAACGAACACAACAATGATTCATACCGGACTGCTGAGGCTGCTGAGGGACGAGGTAGGCGTAGCCGAGCTCGTCGTAGTGCACGTCATAACCCGCCGGGGCGATGAGGTGACCTTCCGCATCGTAGTAGCACTGAACCTGACTGGCGTCATCGACAGGCTCCTGTTCAGCTTGAGGCGCAGCTTGTTGCGGTTCTTGTCCTTCCATGCACAGCGGCTGAGCGGGATGCTCGTGCTGGACGTCTTGCGGCTGCTGCGAACTGGTGGGGACGATGAAAGCGTTGCCGGCTTCATCATACTGCAATTCATAGCCTGGAGGAGCGATGAACGTCCCGTCCTCGTCGTAGTAGCACTGAGAGCGAAGGAGATCTTCCGGAGAGAGTTCCTCAGAAGCAGCTTGTTGCTCAGCTTCGGCGACGGCGTCCTGCTGTGCCTCAGCGATAGGGGACATGAACATGCGGCCCTGCTCGTCGTAGGTGAACTCGTGACCGGGGCGCGGGTACATGTTTCCACTGGTGCCGATGTAGGCGCCAAGATCATCGTAGTAGCCACCGAGTTCATCGTACAGCGGGACGAGGTTCCCTTCGGCATCGAGATGACCGGCGGGAAAGTCTGCGGTGTGGTCCATAGTTGGAGACTGAACAAAGAGTGACTTTAAGCGGGGAAGAAGACAAGAAAACGCGACCGCGAGCATTGAAAACGCGTAACAATAACTGAAAGTCAGCGAGCATCAACATTGCAGCAGAGGCAACAGTCATCAACTAGGATAACTGACATCGAAGCATCAGAAAGCAACGCCCAAGGAGACAACGAATCAACATGACGGTGAGCAGCCGATTGAAACTGAAGGTGCTCCGCGGCCCAACTTCATTCGCTGGATGACGTCCAACAAGCAGCCAAACCTGCGAGCTAAACACTATCGCTGCAGGACCCAGGTGTTCAAATCCAAACATCAGGCAACGTTGATGACCATCTGTCAGTCCAATTTGTGTGCGTTTGCGGTCGCTGACAGCGCAAAGATCAGCCTCGGAGATGCAAGTTGCTAATTTAGGCGCGATCCAATGCGCTCTTCTCTCAGAAACAGATCGCTTTCACTCAGAATGGCGGAGCAACGACGATGCGTTCCTCGAGAGGATGTGGGGAATGGCGAGAGCTCATGGAAGTCGACTCAAGTGCGAAAACCCATAGAAACGGCAAAATGCCGATTCAGAGGTGTGTAGTTTGTATTTCGCACGACGAGCACGCGTTACGAACGTGGAATTTAGCCGCTGCAACGCGCAATCTTTCGAATATGCAAGAGACTCGCTTGGGATTGTAGAGCTGGGCGAGCGCAAGCCACGCGACTTGTAGAGGTGGGCGAGCGATGTCCGCTGATCCTCAGCGAGATCGTCACCACCGTCGTAGAGCTCGCGCCCCGATGCAAGTAGCGAGGTTCACAGCGCGCGCGCTCACGCGTTTTCTGTCGCACGAGGGAAGCGCCACTTCTGCGCGGAGGACGCAGATGCGCGAGCACTGTGACTGAATATCAGAGGAGCGAGGAGAGCGCATTGAGGCCGCGAATATTTGTGTGTAGCTTGGGCCAATTTCGCAATGGTCGGTCGCGTGAGTGCGTTTGTAATAGGCAAAGATCAAAGAAAGAGAAAGAATGGTCGACCGTTTCCCATTTTATTGACCATTCAGGCAAGAAGTCGGGTCCTGCAGTGGCGCTGTTCGACGACGCTCATTTTATTTGTTCACGTTTTCATAGGCGGCGTGAATGGGCGGCATACGGTAACAATATTACTATCACAAAGGTTCCGAATGATGCTAAGAAGCACAATAAACCCGCAAAGAAGATATTTGCGAGTCGTTTGCGTGGAAATTTACGTTTTTCGCGAATTTGATGACCTTCCAGTGAATCGTTTCTCTTTTTAGCAACAATGAACGGAGAGGTGACGACCGACGAAGACAGCGACGCCGCAGAATTTGCAGAGAAGCCATTTGTTCCATCCACTCGACGAAGTGATGCGCCGTTGGCATGTATCGTGCCGCCTGAATTTGAGAACATCGACCCGCGACGATTCTTCCCCGATTTCGAGAAGGACAAAGTGCTGCGATTGACGCGTCTCTTTGAGCACGACATCAAGCAATCGTCAAAGACTCAAATTTGGTGGACCTGTGAGACGTTCTACAAGCGGACGAGCGCCGAGGAGAACTCTGAGAACACGGAGCGCGAGTTCAAGCTGAAAATCGCTCCAAAACCGCCAATGACAGAGTGCGCTATGGACGGCCGCCTGGCGCTTCTGAAGCCATTGACTGCGAACACAAAGACCGGAATTGACGCTGACAGCGACGACGAAGAGGACGTTGAGCAGTGGCGCATCGGTCCCGCCAAAATCTGGTACGACCGCCTGGGTCTTCCGAGCACTGCGAAAACGTGCGATTACGGTCTGATGGTGCGGAAGCCGATGGAAACGAAGAATTACGACGACTCCGACGAATCGGAAGGTGAAGACAAGGAGGCGAAGGACAGCTCGAACACGATCGAACCGGCGGTCATTCCGGCAGATGCGTTTCTGCCGGTGAATGTGAATCGCTGGGAGGACGAACTCATCTTGGACGACAAACAGGCGCACAAGATGGTCGTCTCAAAGTTGGAAAACGACAAGAAACGCAAATGCGATTGGATTCCCACCCAAGAGACGTGTTCCTCTGAGAAAGCCGTTGTCGCAGGTAACGAGGAGGCTTCTGCGCAGCTCGCTAACCCTACAATTCGCTTTTAGTCAACAACAACATCTTCCCGATTGACAACTATGATCTTCTGCAAGCGCACTGGGAAGACGAAGTGATCGTCGACGCGAACAACATCGACAAACTCCCGCCGCCCCGCATTCTCTCGCTCGACTATGCGGACGATCCGAAGCTGTTCGGAGTTCAAGAGGACAAGGCGGCTGATGACCAACTGCACACGGATGATCTGTCACTTCCGAAGGCGGTGGACCGAAAAGTAAGCTAAAACATGGTTATGAAATGGGTACAAAACGGTTCAGGTCGAAAAGAAGAAAACAATCGTCGGCCAAGTTGAGCAGAAGCAGGAGGAGGAGCAGGTGCAAGTGGAGAACAGCACGGCGCAGATGACCGAAAAGGATCCGTTCAATATCTCTAACGACGATTTCTATCAGCCGACGGCTGCAAAGCGGCCAAAGAAGTAGTTTATCTGCGCAGAAATAAATGCTTTGTTTGTTTACGGTGTCAGGAGTGGCGAGAAGCGTCGGTAGAGCAACTCTATCTCTTTTATTTTATGAAAATCATATTCTTACATGTATTCGCGAGATGTGAAGTCAGAAGGTAGTCACAGCGAGAAGAATTCTGGATTTGAGAGCAAATGGCGGTCAGAGAAGTGAGAGTGAAGTCTGCACTGACTCAAGACACCAGTCGTGCGCTACGCGAATGCGTTTGTTCCGCGCTGATTTCGGATTTCAATTTTATATACAATGATTTTTCCAACAATGTTTGACAGGAATGTTTGGCTCTCTCTCTTGCGTTTCTGTCCGGAGAAACGTGAAATGCTATGCGAAGAAGCTCCGTGACATTCGAGCGAAATTGAGTTGCCGCACTTCCAGAGTTCCGACGCTCTTCTATCAGACCCAAAATCTCTTCTTTCGTCTCGCGATTTCCGCGTCGACGCTGATCGTCTTCGTGACAGAGTTCTTGAGGAGAGTCGACGATTTCCGTCAGGAAGTGACGACTGCAGGGAGTTGGGTGATATGCGCCAGTCGGAGGTGAATCCAACTGACTTTTCCAAAAATTCACGCTCAACAGAGTCGAGTGTCGGTCGCGATTGGTTTCCAAAATTGTCACTAGCCTGGTGCTTCATTTGGGGAGCTAATTAGCGGTCATTTGATGGTCCGCAGACATGTTTTGCGCAGCGTCTTGCAAGACAGGCGACAGAGAAGTGAGAGTGATAACTGTAGAGGTCTCGTACGATTGTTTTGCGAATCTCACAGCGCGCGCGAGATTTATTTATCTGTCAGCGATGGTGATGCCGATTACTCGTTATGAGAATATGCGCGTCGGTTGAATCAAATTTGGGGATTTTGCCGCGTCGACCAGGCGAACACTTCATGTCTTTCACTTTTGGCGCGAAATTTATCGACTGTTTTGAGGCTTGCGATCGAGCAAATATTGTTGAGCGCGGTCTGTGATATGTATTCAATGTTTGTTTATCAAAATTTGGGCGTTTTCTCCGTATTTATCGCGAGTTTTGGGGTCAAAAATTGGTCGCGAGGCGTGCAGAAACTAAATCAAGTTGATGGAGCTCATGCATGAATTGATTTATGAAGATTAACGTTAGTTTATGATCCTGGGGCCACAAATCAACGTTTATTAGACGATGTAAATTGATAAATCTCATCTCGATTATTCTGACAGCTGTGCTGTTCGTTTGATTGCGTGTCACCGTGAATTTCTGTGTTTCTCTTAATTCCAATCATCGTTGTTTCTCTCATTCCAGAAATGGAGGCAGATCCGGATCAAATCGTCGAATCCATGAAGATTGAGGACGAGGAAATCCTGCAACTCACTTGCAGCGTCGAATCCGTGGAGATCACGGACGAAGAGATCGTTCGACTCGTGTGCAGCGATCAAAAGTGCCCCGGGCACGAGATCCAACGCAGCCGCGCGGAGTTGTCGCCTACGCTGAAGAACATGCTTGCCGGAAGGAGCTACGGAGGATGCTGCACCGACGAAGACGAAGAAATCGAGGATTCGATCACTTTGTATCTGGAATTTGTCCAGTGAGTTCAATCATTTCATGTTTTGGCATCTCATGCTTCCGCTCTTCAGATGTCACCTCCTCGCCGTTGTCTGCGACTACCTCCAGTACAAGTTTGACTTTGCGCAGCTTGATTTCAGTAAACCCGACGTCACGGTACCCGAAGACTTTGGAATGGACCTGCCGCACCCCATTATCTTTCAACTCTTCTATCTCGCCGACTTTCTCATGTGTTGAACACCATATCATGTATATCCCATCTTGTGTATAAATGTCTCATTTACTTTGTATTGTCAGTCTCTGCGATAAAGGCACGATTGCTGCTGCGGCTACAGAAATAACACACGAGTTTATCGAGGGCAAACGGTCTGTCGAGCTCGGTGTGGAGCGAAGAACTAACAAAGGGTGAGGGGAACGGGTGCGCTGTGGGCGGATAGAGAGGAAAGTCATAAAACTGACGCCGGACGTTATGAGTCAGCCGCCGGCGGGTGGCGAATGTGGACAGAAGCAAAATCGAAATCGCGATGCTCGCGACAACGATGACTGTCCCTGCGTTTGTCAGGCAGTTTGTTTACGCTGACAAGTGAGCAACGAAATCGGTTTCTGAAAGATGGAATAGCTCGTTACCGTCAATGACGCACTCGTGGTTTGACGCGTAGCATTTGACCAAATTAATTTATTCCAAAATCCTTTCATCACAAATCAAGCGGCCACATTCGCCTTCTTCGAGTCCACGACCTCCGGCGTTCGCTTCACCACAATGTCCTTCGTCTTCGTCGTGCGATTCACAAATTTCGCGTTGATTCGATTTGACATTCCGAGATACGAGAGCTGCGAGATCGGCTCGTGCACAAAGCTCCAATTCTGAAAGCGACACGCATAATAAATTCATTTTCACCGCGCCATTTACGAACCCCCTGATGCTGAGCGAGAGTGGCGCAACTCGCGTATGGGTAGTGCGTTCCCATGTGGAGCATGTCGTTCTCGGTGACGAGCCGCGGCGAGCACCTCCGCAGCGCCTTGACGCCGGCGTCGAGCACGGTCGCATGCGCGACAATCAGAATCCGGTCGGCGGTGGGAACGTTAATGAGTCGATCGACGGCGGAGCGGATTCGTCCGTAGAAGTGCTCGATGGATTCATTGGAGATGAAGGCGGCGATGTCTTCCAGTGACTTCAGGGGAACGTAGTTGACGTCAACGGGGAAACCACAGCGGAGAAGTTCATCGTTGGGAAGAAGCCTGAAAGGGGCGAAAATTGAGAATCTGCGCGGAGAGGAGAGACTTACGAAGGCAGCGCGTTGTACCAGTGACTCCAATCGAAGAGCGCGGGCTCCACGCAGATCGGAATCGCCTTGTTCAGTCCTTTGATGATCGCGTTCGCGGTCTGCACACAGCGGAGCGCCGGCGAGCAGACGATCTTCGTCAGCGGCCACACATCGTGGAGCCGAATCGCGCGGCCGATCATTTGCGCGTTCAACTGAAATCGCGGAGCATCAGACGCAAAATCCGTGTTATGTCACTCACAGTCCCTATTTCGGTGATGGGCGAGTCGTCCACGTAGCCCTGCGGACCTTCAGGACGAGCGAACATCGTCGGCGGGAGATTCAGATCATCGGGAAGATACTCGCCGGTGTCGGTGATGTTCGTGTGGAGCCACTCGGGAAAAACGCGATCGACGCGCTCGGCGTTTCGCACGAACATGACGACTTTTCGCTGAAAAAAACGGCGGTGAATCAGTCGCGGATCCGGGAAACTCACGTTCTGGAACGTTTTGTGGCGATCGAGCGTTGCGATGCGCATCGTCAGCGTCTTCTTGGCGGCAACGGCGCCTTCCATCGGACTCGCCGCGTCAATGGAGACGACAATTGACTTTGCTTCTGGTTCGTCCGTTTTCATTGCGACCTCGCGGTGACACGTACACTTGTCAGAATGACGATGACACTCGACGCTGCGCGTGCCTGTCTGAGTGTTCCACGTCACCTAGAATTTGGTCATCATGCGGTACACGGGGAAGTGCAACAACCATCGCGCTCGTTTTCAACACGGACTTCCCCAATCAAACCGAGCGACCGACGCGGAATGATCGAAACATTCCCGAGAAGCAACGTGAGATGAAGCTTCTTGCACATCGTTTTCCTTATCGGTAAAGCGGCAAAGAGTAATGCAAAAAAAAGAAGAATTGGATCCGTCGGGACTCGAACTTCCTTTGGATGGGGGTCGAAGTTGTTATTTAATGATTGGCCGCGCGGTCTAACGACAACGTGAAGTCGTTGGGGGTTTATATCGCGATCGCGGTGCATTCTAAACTTTGTGGCCCTCGTTCTCGAACAAACTTGAATATGGGCAGCAAGTTTGCAATGGAATCCACTACTACCATACGGACCTACTATAATGCCAAATTTCAGAGAAATCAGAGGTATCCACATCGTGGTCATTCTGATGGCAGCAGAGGTCTTCTTTTTTTTTTGAAATTTTTATTCCGCATCAATCATTTGTAATTTACAGATACACGCTATCATTCGAGACCATGTTCTGCGGACGAGATCCTGTGGTAACTGTCGGCTCCGTTTCCACTTCCAAGGATTCAGTGGACGCGTCTTCGGTGCTCATTGGAGCCGTTGATGATTCGACCTGCTCCGTGGTCGATGCTGTCGTCCTGTTCTTGATTGGAATATATCGGACCAACTCGTTGGGTCCTCTTCGGCGAGGAGCAGCGATCGCATCATCGTAGGCGTAATCCAGATCCACGTCGCCGAAGACTTCGCTGGGGATGACGAGGAGCAGGAGCAGCCCAAAGAGAAGAGGCATCACGGCTATTGCTGAATAACCCACCAATACTCTCCTTTTTCCGCCTTTTAAACTAGTTTCCAGACAATGTATTTGACCGTTGGTTGATCGTTGACGTGTTTCCTTCAGATTTCCTGTTCCGCACCTTCCACAACCGCGAAGAGATGACGGACGGAGTAACAAAATTGGCCGAGCGCTGAGTACTAAAAAAAATCCCCCGCGCAATCCGATTCGAGAATGTTTGAGTCAATCATGTGACGAGTGAAGACATAAAGACAACTATTAGGCCATTCTGCTTCTTAGTGATAGAGATCAATGCTTGCAACACCAAAATCCGGCAAATGATGCGACCAGTCGTTGGATTCGATGTTCTTTGTGAGTTGCAGTCACGAGGACTTTCCATAGATCGGGAGAACTTCCGCTGCTTCGAATGGAATCGCTTTCAGGTGGACGTACGAGTCGGTACCGTAACCTTCGAAGACACGAGGAAGAGGTAAGCCGTCTTTCGTTTCGTATCGATGAAGGCGCGGTGCTGAGGTTTCTTCTCGGAAACCCACGTTCGCTTATTCTGGTGGAAGATCCTGCTCGCCGCTTTCCGTTAGCAACGTTTATGGGTTCGCCTGGCTTCACTGTCTTGCAGCATTTCAGCCTTATCGCCGGGGAGAACTCGCAGAGATACCGCGCGTCTTCGTAGGCGTTCTTGATCACCTGCACATGTGTGAGAATGAGGTTCTATTGATGGAACGTCCACTAGTAACAATCATGGTCCCAGGGCATAAAGCGAGTAAGTGGAAATCCGTTGTCTTTCTCGATTCTCGCAATGCTATTTGCGAAGAGAACGTTGCAAAGCTTTGAATTGGCGTTTGTAGAAGCCGGCTTTAGGTTCTCCCTCCGAAACGAGCATTTTGATTGTCTCTTCCATGGTCATGCCGTTTTGAGCTAAATTCAACAATATTCATTAGATTGGCACGGCCGAAACACCTGCGGTGTGGCAGTTTTCATGGAACTTTAATGTCCTGTTCACTGGCCTTGAAATGCTAATTCATATATACAATTTTTATTAACCTAGACTTAAGCGTAAAAATAAGTTTAAATTAAGAAATCTCAACAACAAAAACATCTAAATCAATCGACCTAAATCAATATCTAGTAATCCGCTTTTTCTTTACTTGGCTTCAGGTAGTTGTCCTCGAACTGATCCATACTAGTGTTTAGGAACGCTATCTTGCCCCTGAAAGAACAGCCAACGTCATAAGCTTGTCGAAACACGAATTAACTCACTTGATCACGCCCAATTTCTTCATCACAACGTCAATCTTGGAGACGTCTTTCTTGATTACGTCCAAGTTCTCCTTCATTTCGCGATGAGCGCCAGCAACTGCTGCCTTGAGACCCCCATGAACTTGCTCCATTTCCCGCAGAACCTGCGTTTCACAGTGCGCCGTGTGCATATTGGAAGCCATCTTCAGTCGCGTGCCCAAGTGGTTGCGGAACTGATCCTTTAGATGTTGCTCTTTGGCGCTCGAGTTCCAGCGCAATCGTTCAAGCACGTAAAGACCTCCGTAGACAGCAGCGCTGGTAGCAATCACTCGCCAGCCAAGGGACTTGTATACGAGGCCACCAACAACAACCAGGCCAAGTCCACCGTTTGCAGCGTAGGCTACAGAGGAGATCAACAACTGCGAAATCATCGCTGACTGATCGTCATTGGCTTTGGATTGCATTGACTGAAAGTCGTGGAAACTTTGTTGCTTTGGCGGAATGTTCGCAGCTTCAGAGTACTGTCGTTGAAGGTTTGGTCCACAGCTCTGAAAGCCAAGAAATCAATTCAGAATGAACTCAACGAGTAGCTTACCAAAGCACGCGTAAATGTGTTCGAAGAAATAGCGGTTATGGGTTGACCCGAGCGATAGGCAATAATTCTGCGAATGATGGCAGAGGGACCCAAACTAAATCGAAATTCCAAATCTTCTTGAAAGTCTTCCATCAGCTGTGGACAGTTTACGTTGATGGAGAATTTGAACGGTGCGCGATACTTCCAGATCTCCTCGAGTTTTTTTGTGTAAGGATCTTTTAATATTTCTTGGATGTGAGCTGGAAAGCAATAATAATCAGTCAGTTGCAAAGAGACTAAACCTTACTGAACATGTCCTGTTCGAGTCTCCAAATTCTCGTCATGAGTCCACCAGTACAAAGCGCCTCCAGGTCCTGTGTTACACACTGCTCAATATGGTCAGCGAGCAATTGTTTGTAATTTGCAATCTGGTGAGGCTCATCGGTGAACCGATGCTCGAAACGGTCAACGATGGCTTCGAGACGAGTAATTTCGTCGTGAAAGTCAGAAGATACTTTGAGATGTACTTCAGCACGGAGACAGTGCTGTTGATCGAGATACACGTTCTCAAAATTCTTGAAGTTTTCGCGACATTCGGCAAACTCCTTGTTCTTCAGCTCAAAGTCAAGCGCAAGCTTTTGTCTAAAATTTAACTTTTATAATGACGTTTTTTGAACTATAGGTTATACTTTTCGTGAAGTGCTGCGTGGTTGACAATCTCAAGATTGTGACGCATATTTGAGGTTATGTCCCTGGCGCGGAGAATATGAGCCTCGAACTTTGTGCGAATAGCCGATTTTGAGATGCATCGTTCGAAAGCGGTTTCAAAGTTGAAAAATTCTTGCTGGCGTCTCAGATGTCCATCCATTTGGTATGCTACAATTGCCAAAAGATATCGCGGTTGTCATTTTACAGCTGGGTACCTCGCTCGATTAATCCTTTTTCTTTTAACCTCGCATCAAGCATTTCCCTCGCGGAGACAAAGAAAATCCGTTCACCGGCTTCTGAGAAAGAGCATACTTTCAGTTCATCAACCAGAAATTGTCGGAAACGAGTCAAATGCTGCTGGCGGACTTGGTCAACGTGTTGATCCATCTCTGATGCGCTTGCATCCCAGCGGTTATTCAGAATGAAGACATTGGGTCGGGCCAACAGACGACTGACACGCTCAAAGAAGCTTTTCTCCTAAAACAGTCAACCATTAGAAGCTGATCTTACTGCATGTGTTGTCACTTACAGCTTGAGTTAGTGTGGCTTCTGCATTACAAACAAGCACAAAGACGTCTGCGTCTTTGCAATGCTTATCAATCCATTCATCGAACTCGGGCGAGAGATCAACGCCAGGACTGTCGACAAGAACAACGTCGTTTTGCAAGAGGCGCGACGCGCTTTTCGGGTAGATTACTCGAAGCAAGGTATCTTGGCCCATCGATGGGCGATCGCTGAAAATTTTTTGATAAATATAAATGTCGAGGATGTTGTTAAAGAAAAAAGCGTTTTGTAGAGTTCTGGTTGACGATTAGCCTTGAAGCCATATATTTCAAGACCCAGAAGGAAACATGTAATCTGTGCCACACTTACCTGTTTTCCGTACTTAGCGCATGTCCAAGATTGTGAATTTCATTAAAATCAAGCTTCTCTTCCGATTCTTCGAACATCAAACACTTCTCATTCTCAATTCCGCCCTCCACTTGCAGGAAACACGAGGTCGTGTGTCCCATTCCTTGGGGTAACACCTTTCCATGTAGCATAGCGTTAATCACCGAGCTCTTTCCATTGCTTGTGCGGCCAAAAAAGACAACTTTCATGTTATCACGCCCAAACATTTCTTTGATGGTCTTAATAGATTCATTAAATTCATCTACCTCGTGGACCTGCTGTTCTGGGACGAATTTTTGCCCATAGTCAAGATCTACAAAAGCAACAACTAGCAGTTTGGCACAAATCCTGCGCATACCTCTGTAGAACTTTTGCAAGTCTTTCACATAACCATCGAGGTCCGAATAAATCTCTCCCATGTCCTTCTTCGCTTCGGTGAAGCGAGCAAGGGGCTCAGCGCCACCTATCGCACGTCGTTGAATAGCTGAACACATGTGGAGTTAAAATCGCATACAATCGAAGAGTACCTACCAGACCGGGTATCCCCAGCACCGGACATCGCTGCTGCGGACATCGGTGAACAGGGTCCTTCTGAAATCATAAATTACAGGTGAACATCGACAAAAAACGCGAAAACGGAATAAGGAGCAGGCAATAGTCACGTTAACAGAAAATTACCCGATAACAAATTTGGCTGTGTGCAAAAACGTTGCAAACAGCCCTTCGATATGAACCGCTATTTTCGATCAAAGAGCAAATTATATTTTGTCCCTTCGGCAAACACGCAACTGATTCCCGCCGCCGTAACGGCGGCGGCTTTGATCGGCCATCCCCAAAAAACTCAATCAAGCAATCCGAGCAGAAAAACGAATGTGATCTGTGCTCCTCGATCGTTATTACCTGCCAAAATTATAGGCAAAGTCATGGTGATGCCAATTTTATCCAAATGGTTTAGTACAGGGTAGTCATGGTGGGACCTCAGAGATAGTACAATAAATCCCAAACTGACCACGTCGACTTACGAAACTATTTCTGATTTAATACAGGGATGTCGTTTCAAGACCATCATCTTTTTTTAACAATTTCTCAAACTTTGCGCTTTCGGTCAGAGGACCTTGAGTGTCTTTTCAAGTTAAATATGAAAGAGCTTACTTGCTCATCGAACGAACGAAAAGCAGTGTAACTTGGCTCATGTAACTAACAGTAAAGCCGATGAGTGAGCGATTTATGCTCAACTCCAGCAAATGACTTTGCCTAAATAACGAAATTCACGCCAACATTTTCGTTAAAAAATTGTCGCTTTCGTGGACTACGAAAGTGGGCGCGTCCCTTGATACTGTATCCCAGTTAGTTCAGATTCAGGATTCGCCATAAAAGTGCAAAATAGCTTTACTTCAACAGCTTTACTTTACGGAATATATGGATCTTCACTTTTTCGATTTCCGCGATTCTTCCTCGTCGTTCTCTTCCTTCAGACTTTTGATCGGCTCCAGCGTGTCGTCTTCATCCGATTTTGACTAAAACGAGTGATTGAAAACAGAAGGACGATTCCTTGCACACCTGATAGAATCCGGTCTTGATCTTCTCCTGCTTGTCGCGTTCCAATTCGTCTGCGCGGCGCTTCTTCGTCGACGGCGTCGCATCTGGGACGTCGGGATAATCCTTCTCCTCGTCCTCTTTCTTCTCTTCTTTCAGCTCTTCGCCCGGCAATGGATTGTTCACTTGTTCAGGCTCCCCATCGACCTTCTTCGCCTTCTCTCCTTCCTTCTTCTCCTCCTTCGCCTGCTTCATCTTCGACTTTTCCTTCTTCTCCTCTACCTTTCCCGCTTTGCTCTTCCCCTCCGCCTTCGGGGTGTTCGACGCGCTCCCCACTTTGCTCTTCTCGTTCTTCGCTTTTTCGTCCTTCGCGCCCTCTTTCTTCTGTTGCGAATCCTTCTTGTCGACCGGAGGCGCGGACGAAGACTTCCCGGTGTCGCTTTTACCCGAGGGCGCGGTTCCCTGAAATACGCGTTACAGAAACGACCGCGACTTCGAATCACGCACTCCTTTGCCCGCAGCAGCTTTCGGGTCAGATTTCGCGTTGTTTGGTTTCGATTTCGACTTCGAACATGCAATCATAGTGATTGTAACCACGGCGCCGACTACGGTCGAGTAAACCAACTGAAATACACGCGTAGATGAGACTGACACAAAGCTGCGGGAGAATTTACCCCGATGACGAAGGCGGCAGTCATATTGGCGCGAGTGTTGTCCGCAACAAAGCCTCGACTCGATCTTAACAACAAACGTCGACCGATCTACGCAGGCAGAAGCAAGCGACTGTCGCGTCTTCACTGCCACGTGTCCCCGAGCGACCTGTCTCTGTCTGAAACGCACTTCAGAGACGACCTCGACGATCATTCGCGAAGGAGATCTTACGCGGAACGGTCGACTACGATGTCCGACACTCCAACGGTTCGTCAGTCGAACGAAGTCACCGTCGATGGCGACGCGACGGGCGCAGGAACGACTCAGGTGGATGTATCAACGATGCAAACGAATGTCAGCGAAGCGGAGAGGTCGATCTCCTCGGTCACGCAGATCAAAAGCGAAATTCCCAAGTAAGAGGCGTTCTGTGTGTCAGGCAACTGAATTCCACGTTTCAGGAAGGAAAAACCCGCGCCGAGTCTTCTTCTCTTCTCTCTTCTCGGACTGTTCGCTTTGGTCGCGGTACAAATCACGTTGGTGGTGGCGATTTACTGGCCTGCAGTTGTTCGGAGATGATTGATGCGAATAAATTGTGTCTGTTATGATCGCAATCTCATTACAAACTTATTAGCTTTGCATCAAAAAAGGGAATTGCTCTTCATCCTGCCATTTGGGCTTGAACAAAGGTTGTTTTTCGCCGTTTTCGGTGTTGTTTCATCTACAGCCATTCAAATGACGGCTCACGACCATTCAAAATGTTCCACGCGAGTAGCTGAGGATGAATCAGTGTTTCATTTGCACGGAACAGTGCATTTTCAATGTGAAAAGAATCGAATGTCAGCCTTTTTTGAACTTTCCGGTCCTGCACAGATACCGTATACCGATTATTGGCGGCAAGCGAGTGGTCTTTTTAGGCTGCGAGCGAGTGATTGGTTTTTGGCAGCAAATGAGTGGATGTTCTTTGTTAAATATTGACGCGGATCCAGTGCGTTGGTGTTCGAGTGTGTGTGTTATTGTTCGTATTTGCTTGGCGGTGGACGTCTTGTTCCAGTTGATTTGCTGCTCGTCGATGAATTTCCGGGCCTCACTGCGCTGTGAATTTATGCTCATGATGCGACTTGGCTCTGTTTTGCGCTGATCAGTCTTCGTTTCGTCATTTGTACGCGAATTCTTCCATTGTTGCGTGCTGATTCAGACTACGTTTTGTCTTCGTTTGGGCTCGAGTTGTTAATTTACGTAATTATTTTGCCTCTGCTTGATTTTTTTGTGATTTGTCCGCTGACAGAACTGCGGTTGAGAGGGTGATCATCATCGAATCTTGCAAATGCTATCAGTTCTCAATTCGTTGCAGATTTTCAATTCTATATTGCTGTATTGCAAGATGGACCAACAACACAACGACGCTTACGGATTGGAATTGCGTGCGATGACCGCTCTGCGCCGCAACACCGAAGTCGGATACCTCCACGAGCTGACCGGAATTCCCCAACAAGCCCCTGCAGTCCAACCGCCCATCACACCTGGCGTTGTTACTTCCGAAAACATTAAGCTCTCCACAAACCTTTACGGACTTGGATTGTCGTCGGCTCCCGTGTACCGCTATGACGTCATCTTTACAGGTCGCTTGCGCCACCGTGACCTGGAAATTGAACTTACCAAAACGACCTATGATGAGTAAGTTGTTTATTATATTTTGCTCGCATTGAACGGGCTTTGTTTTAGCATACTACACCTAAACCGTACCGAGAAGTGTCGCCGTGCCTTGGAACTTGCGTTTGATACCAACACCGACTTCTTTGGAGACCAGAAAGAGAAACTTTTCTACGACAGTCAACGTATCCTCTATTCAACCATCTTGCTGGACGATGGAGCTCCTCGTGCATTTACCTTCACTGAAGCTGAACTCGTCAACGAACCACTCTTCCAAGGTCTTGCAAAAGTCACACTCAACATCAGCCGCGTATCCTCAAACTTTATGATATTTGCTTCTGATCTGGACCGCTATATCTCAAATGATATGAATGAAGTCGACCATTCCTTGCAGCAGTTCTTAGAGACCCTCACTTCCCAGTTTGCCCTGAACAACTCGTATGTTTGCCTCTTTTTCTGTTCAATTCTCTCAAAATTGTAATTTAAGTGACAAGGTTCTTTGCTATGGAAACAATGCCGCATACTTGCTGAATCCTGAGGAGTCTGGATTTGCCGCTGGAGATTGCCCTGATCTTGGTGAGGGTAAAAGAATCGCTATCGGCACCGAGAAGTCAGTCCGCATTATCGAAGGTCCAATGGGCCGTGAAAGTCGTCGAGCTGCCGTCGCTATTGACGTAAAGAAAACTGCTTTTCACAAAGCCGGTCAAACTCTGTACCAGAAAGGATGCGAAAGTCTTCATCTCCGAAACCCACAACAGCTGGAAGTTGGAGATGCGCTAAGACTTGTGCCACACCTTCGCGGATTACACGTCACCACTCAGCACGGGAGCAGACCTCAGAACTTCAAGATCGAAACCATTGTTCAAGAATCAGCCGTGTCGAAGATTTTCATGCTTGAGAATGGCCAAGAAACCACCGTCTTCGACTACTTCCAGACACAATACGGAATCAATTTGAAGTGAGATCGAGTTTCATGCTTTTGGTGCTCAATTTCATCTTTGCAGGTACCCCAATGCACCACTCATCCTAGCTGCTCGAAGGAGAACTCCCACCTATTTTCCTATGGAAATGTGTTTTGTTGTGGACAGTCAACGCGTATTGATCAAGCAACAAACCCCAGCACAAACAAGAGAGCAGATCCGGCAAAGCGCAGTTGTTCCATCTGACCGAATCCAGCAAATTGGGAAGCTGCTGCGAGGACTCGTCATGAATAGTGATAATTTCTACCACAAAGCAGCCGGGCTGACCATCACGAACAAGCCTATCATCGCAAATGCTCGAGTACTGCCGAACCCGAGCATCATGTACGGGAATGAGCGGCAGATGACGCCGGACGCTGCCAATGCCACGTGGAAGCACAATGAATTGAAGCCGACGTACTTATTCCCCGCATCCATAAACAGATGGGGCGTGTTTTGCCTGACTCCCCTACGGTATGCAGTCTTGAATAGGGCGATTGTGGAGCAATTTGTGGTCAAATTCACTGCTGAGTGTCGCGCTCGTGGAATGACAGTTGCTGATTGTGCGCGGATTGGCTTTCTTAACGGCGAAACTCAAGAAGTCAAAGTCGAGATGCAAGGAGTCTTGAAGACAGCAAAAGAGGCAAAAATCGACTTCCTTCTCTTCATTACCAGTGACGAGATTACCAACTTACACAGTTAGTTTAGGGCGGATGATTCAGTTCTAGTTCAGGTGTATTTTTAGACTACATGAAGTTGCTTGAGCGGGAAACCTGCGTTGTCACACAAGATCTGAAGGCGAGCACAGTTGTTGACGTTGTGACAAAGTCGAAAAACCTGACCCTAGAAAACATTGTGAACAAGGTGAGTTGGTGGGCTTATGCTGTGAACTGTTTGAACTTTGAAACCACGATTGTCGTTCAAATTTAACTTCTCTTTTGCTTGAATTTCTCTAAAAATCACTTTCTTTTTAGACCAACATGAAGCTCGGCGGACTGAACTACACAGTCTTGTTCCACCCCATTGCCAACAAACCTGTACTTCCGCCTGGACGTCTCATCATCGGCTTTAGTTCTTCACACAGCCACACCCTTCAAGAGCATCACACAAACGGCAACCTCGTGCCAAGTGTTGTTGGCGTAGCGGCAAATGTCAAGACAGACCCCGTCGACTTCGTTGGTGACTGCCTCTTCACCGCGCCGAACCGCGATGAAAAGACACTGATCATGTCTTCCGTCATCACTGCGCTCATCAACTTGTTTGTTGCCGCCCGAGACCAAGAACCCGAGGAGATTGTTGTGTACCGCAACGGGGCATCCGAAGGCCAGTACAAGGATATACTGGACCTGGAGATGATGATGATCAAACTCGTGGCGTCCCGATTGTGCAAGAAGCAACCGAGGATCACCTTCATTTGTGTCCAGCGGAAGCACAATGTCAGACTTATGCCGGCGAAGGTGGATCCGAAAGCTCGTGCTGCCCAACAAAACATCAAACCGGGGACCGTTGTCGACACGCAGGTTGTGCACCCATGCTACACGGAGTTCTTCCTCAACTCGCACGTCGCACTGCAGGTAAACCACTTTCCGAATCTCAAAATGTGAAATTTTTTTATTTAAGGGAACGGCACGAACTCCGCGCTACACGGTGTTGCACGACGACAGCAGTATGACGATGGACGAGCTTGAAGCGCTCACACATGGCCTGACGTTTGGTCATCAGATAGTGAACCTTACAACATCTCTGCCGTCACCCGTGTACATAGCCGCATGCTATGCCGAACGTGGGAACAACTTGTTCCATGCATCGGCTGGTAACTATCGCAACCGGAGTTCCGGCACAAGCTCTGGCAGTGGTGGCAGCTCACCGACCTCGTCATCTTCTTCGTCAGCAACGACATCGAGCAGTGATGCCACCAGCGAGTCGTCTGGTATTGATTTTGCCCGGCTCGTAGAAGAGTTTTCGTATGGGAACACGAGCATGGGATTACAGCGTGTAAACGCTTAGATTGTTTTCTTTTATTTGTATTTTACTTTCTTTTAATTTTATAAATTTTTTGTCTTTCTGTTGTTCACTTTTGGTTTTTCTCGACTTGTTTAACAATAGTTGGATGTGGTATAATGAAACCAGTCTTGATGCTTGATTCTAGGGGTCAGTTGTGGTCTTCTTGGCCAGTGGAGCTCAAAGCGCACAGAGCTTGGGCGTTCACATCACTGATGTGACATCAGTTCGTCCTTTGTCGTTTGCCTTCTTCGGTCAACTGGTTTCATCCGAAACGCCTCGTCGTTTCCTTATCTCCCTTCCTCCCTTATCAGCGCGCTAAACAATACGTCTTAACGAGCATCGATTGAATCGGTCCGCGGCGCTCTGGAAGATCAGACGCGCATGGAACCAGCTATCAGCTGGAGATGTTTTGCGTCCATTGGATTGGCGACCTCCTCAACGTCACCAGATTCTTCATCATAATCTGGCGCTTCTTTCTGTGAGTTCTCCTACCAATCGCGCTTTGACAGTCGCTTTCAAGAGCAATCTACTTCTGCTTCGTTGCTTTCGCCGGTCGATGGTCTGAGTTGAATCAAATCGTGCAAAGACCAGTGAATTTCTAGGAAATGTAGGATCCCCTTATTGATTTGTAACTCAGGAATGGGCTGTCCTACAAAAATTCTGTAAGTGCCATCTTGGTTTGGAGGGTCGATTTGGTGGGGGTACACGAAATTTCAGAAAAATCTGAGACTTTTTTGGAACGATGTCCGTGTCCCTTTAAACTACGCGCTCCCTGTCTGCTCATATTTTCCACTCATATATAGTCAAACTGCTTTTTACAGAACATCCATTTCCTTTCACTTTGCTACTCAACCAGCGGCTTCGGTGCGTTGACCGCCAATTTCTTTTTACGCACTCACCACGATAACGTCATCAATGACCTCTGCGGCTTCTTTATCATCGCGCTTTGCTTTGGCGAACAGTTTTTGCACTTTTACAACGTCAAACGCGAAATCGCGGTGAACATAAGAGTTTTGCAGGTAATTCCTCTTCGAACATCCATTGCAACGCGTTTCAGTTCATCGCATTAGGGATACTCGCGGTGAATGAGTCGAAACGGGTGGACCGCGTGCTGAACACCACGTGGGAGGACTGGGACGTTGACGAGGCAAAGGCGGAAGACGCGAATCTCACGCTTCTTGACGTCCAACGACCGGAAATCTATGCGATGCAGTCG
This sequence comes from Steinernema feltiae, assembly GCA_007213375.1. NCBI lineage: Eukaryota > Metazoa > Nematoda > Chromadorea > Rhabditida > Steinernematidae > Steinernema > Steinernema feltiae. Next base: position 53,296 of record MQUG01000465.1, on the reverse strand, counting down.
AGATACATTCTCACGATACAGGCGACAATTGCGCCAATGATTTGCGCGATCGGATTTGGGAAGATTTTGCGATTGAAGGACTATTCGGACTGTTTGTATCGAAATAGTTTCTTTTCAGAGGTCAGTTGATTTACAAAAAACTCGTTGCCGCCAACAGGGGTCGAACCTGTGACCTTGGGCTTATTAGACCCACGCTCTAACCGACTGAGCTATGGCGGCAGCTGCTTTAATGCTCTCAAGAACGTATATATTTCAGGACAAAATCTCCGTTCTGCTTGGATTTGGCCCTGCTTACAAGAAAACGACAATTCTCATGTTCGTCACCTTCTGCATGCGCTTTCTTCTCATGCAGAAGGGGGACACATTAGAGGCGCTCTATGCAAACGTACTGTTCTACCTGTTGGGCTCGATTATTCTCTTCTACGGCGCTCTGACGGAGCGGCGCTCCATCGCGTACACCTTTGTGTTCATGGAACAAATCGTCCTCGACTTTTACTACTTTGGCACACAGCAGAGTGTCTTTCTGGTTCGGCCAAATGGTAACTTCACCCTTTAACACTGTAATTTGGTGAATTTGACGCGCAAACAGGCGAGGAGCGGGGTGACGTGTCGCGTTTGGCAAGTTGAAAACTTGTTTCAGGCGCTGTGCACTTTGAAAAACATAACAACGGACAATCTGCAAAGACTCTCGCTAGAGATCACGTCTCTTGCCGCGTGCTTAAAGCCTGAAATTTCAGTGAAACTCAAATTCGCCCTCATTCTCGCCTTCGAGACGTTCCTGGTGGTCGAAATGTTCCTCAAACTCGCGTGTCTTCGCGCATTTGTTCACTACGTGTCCTGTGTACAGCGGCTGAGCGACCTCGGGTGAGCTGCTACCGTTATCCTGGCCGCTCATTGCACTCCGTTGCAGCCTTCTGCACGCCGTTCGAAGAATATCGGCTCCGCTACGTCTACGTGCCGGATCACGAGGAAAAGCGCGTCTCGCTGCTCCAGAAGGCCGCGGAGAAGCTGAACGACATCGGCGTTTTCAGAACGAGCGGCGAATTGCCCATCTGAACGACCACGACCGTAATCTCTGATCTTCGTTGGCGGGGCAAGAACGCGTTCCCCAAACGAGATGACTCGGCCAACAGCTGGGCGGAGTCAGCACCGTCGAGGACACAAAAGATGGCTTTTTATGGCAGTTGACATCTTTTTGTTGTATTTGCAATGTGCGCATGGCTAGAAACATGGGTTACTGTAGCTTATGTATTGTTTGAAGCAATAAAGGCGCAAGATATGTGCCACTTGTCTGTCTGAGTTTAGTATGGCGCAGTGGTGTAACTGGAAGCGCTGTTGCCTATAACGCGAGAGGTGCAAGTTCGAATCCCGCAGCAATTTTCATTTCTTATTGTGTTTTAGTGATTTTTTGGGTTCAAAACACCATATAAAATGATACAATCAAACAATTTTAGCCATTCCAGGCTTGCTCGGGCATTCTGTGGGTTATATTGATGCGAGAATCGCTCCTCCATCAGGTCGCAGTCTGGCAAAACACCTCTCGCTGTCTATGTGTTTCTGTCTAGCTCTTTTTTCACGTTTCAAAGCGGAACCAATCAGTTAATCGAATCCCCACTACCTACTCGACTCGCGCCTTCTTCTCTCATACTTTGATCACTGTACCGCGACGCGATGTTGTTGAAAACATGCCCCACAAACATATAAAAGAACGTTAGACGCGCGTTTTTAGGTGCGCAATGCGACGACGGCAAAACATTGAATTCTCCATTCGCCTCTTTGCGATCGTCTCTGTGATTGTTGCGTTCGTCGACGCGAAGAATTATGTCTACGAGCGTGTTGAAGTGCTCAATGGAAACAAATACGTCACCAAGTATGATCAGCCCTTCTTTCGGGTCTATCATCCTCCTCATCACAAGGTAAGTTGGGATAAAGGCGCTTTGACCGACGAGACAGACAGCGCCGCCATAGCTCAGTCGGTTAGAGCGTGGGTCTAATAAGCCCAAGGTCGCAGGTTCGACCCCTGCTGGTGGCAAATGTTTTTTGCAAAATGTCCCAAAAGTGTTTCAAATTGCAAATTTCAGAATTTCCGTGAAGATCCGCCCGAAAACATAGGAGGAGACGACCAAGTCGGCACCGTCGGGCACCCACACCACCGAATGGGTCCCCCACGCGGTCCTCCACCGAAATTCGCGGGAAAACGACTTCCTCCGAGGTTCGGTCATCACAATTTGCCCGCAGAGGACATGCGGAACTTCATCGAGCCTCGTTGGCCTGCAGATCTCGCCAAATACGTCCATTGCTTGGACATACCATGCACGTGTCCCTACTACGACGGTTGGTTACTGTATCTTTCTACCGTATCCTCGAAAATTCCCGTTTTAAGGCAAACTAGTGAACAACACCTGCATTTTGCCGTCGGGCAAAGTGCTCGGAAGGGCGCTGCGCAAGGACTACCGTACCTACACGCCGGAGGAACGGGCGATTTTCTTGGATGCGCTGCAGAGGATGAAGAAATCGGGGATTTACGGAGAGATCGGCCGCATCCACAAGTACGCGGGTCTCCATTCAGGACCGGCGTTCTATCCGTGGCATCGAGAGTTCATCAAGAGGTTCGCGAATCGCTTCAAGACCCCAAAAACCCCGATTTAGACTCGAAATTGCATTCCGCAAGTTCTATCCCGACCTGGGACTACCGTACTGGGACAGTACCCTCGATAACAACCTACCGGAGCCCAAGGACTCGGTCATGTTTTCGGATTACTTGATGGGAGACACCAATCAAGATGGTTTCATTGTGACTGGCACGTTCGCCAATTGGTCTACTTTGGAGGTGAGATATAAATGATTTGAGACGCGCTTCGATTGAGCGTCTAAGTAGTGTAAAGGCAGTGCGCTTGTCTGTTACGCGAAAGATCAAAGGTTCAATACCTGATTGAGTTGAATTTTTTAAATCGTTTCTTTCAAACTGCCAATTTCAGGGCAAACACGCGATTCAGCGTCTCATGGCCGAAGAACCGGACGGCGAATTCTTCAATGACGCGCGAATCGATTGGGTCCTCAACCAGAAAGAGATCAACCGCGTGATGGCGTACACGCAGCCGCTGCACGGATGCATCAACTACACGATGGACGACCGTTTCCTCGAGTATTCGCACGACTACACGCACTACTACATCAGCGGCGACATGTACGAACGATTCAGCAGCAACAACGACCCGATCTTCTTCATGCATCACGCGTTCGTCGACTCAATTTGGGAGCTTTGGCGTCAGAAACGCCAATCGAGACACCAGAGAGAGGAGGATTACCCGGAAGACAACCCCGAATGCACGCCGGTCTTCCATTTCAAGTGGCAGCGGATGCACATGCTGCAACCCTACAAGAACATCGACGGACTGAGCAACAAGTACACGGACAACATGTTCGAGTACGCCCCGAGGCCGACCTGCACGCAGTTGGACCCGAATTGTCGATCTGAGTGAGTCGTCTGCGCCTCCTACGTGGCTGCAACGCGCCATTTCAGATTCCTCTTCTGCGATTTGATCACAAACGACTCCCCAAAGTGTTCGACCAAAGTGAAGCGCGGCGGCAACTGCGCCGGATTCGAGCGCATCGAAGACGCGTGCTACAAGGGATTCTGTGTGAACGGAAGATGCCAGGAGGATCCCGCAGCGAGAAGAGTGGAAAAGCGGAACATGTGAAGAGAGAGAGAGAGATTATAGAGAGATTATAGTGAATAAACTCGAAAAATTCATCCATTTTTGATCGAAACGACATCGGATTCCATGCGAACATTGACGGAGAGGAGTTTGCGCGAGTCGAAGAAGTAGAGTCGACCGTCGACCGGATTGTAGTGCAGCATTGTGAGGCCGCGGTAGGGATTGTACCAGCGGATGTCCACATCGAGAGTTTCGTTCCTGAATTGGCGCGTTCAACAGCGAGCGAGGGAGGTGGAGCACTTACGTGTACAGATTGAAGGCGTAGTCGATACGTGAATCGCGTTCTGAGCCGCTGCGCAAGCCGTAGAGGACGCCACACATGATGAAGGCGTCTGCGAGCTCCGTGCCGTTCACGTCGCTCAGCTCCCAGGTGTCCACGACGTAGAAATCCTGAAATTGTGGAGAAATTAAGATGTCTAGACGGTAGAGGCGCCTTTCGCGCGTTCGGTCAGCGCGTTTTTCGTCCATTTCTCGTCACTTAAGCCTCAAATTCGCTCGCGAAAATCGCGAAAACGTCTGACGAGTCGTTTCATAGCCACCGCGAGCTCCGCTACCCCACTTACAGTCTCCAGTTTGCTGACAAACAGATGAGGCGAGCCGCTCTTCATGTAAATCAGCCACAATCCGTTCTCGTCGGCCGCGTAATCGATGTAATTGTGCGGACGATTGTATAACCAAGGATCGCGCTCCGTTTCGTTGCAACTCTCGAAGGTGTGATCGGGTTTCCGATCGCAGTCCACCGACGCCATGTCCTCGATTGAGTCGCCCTGGATTTGGTCGGTCGTCTCGAGGTCGTAGCGCACGAGGAAGTGCGATCCGTGGCGGTGGTAGAAGTAGGAGCCGTTGTAGACCATGTTGCCCGTTCCGGAAGCCAAATAGTCGACGTAGTACCTGGAAACGACGCATTGTTAGAGGTGATTGTGATGTCTTGAAACGGATTGTCTAGACATCCATTCCAGACACTGATTTCTTCTGACAGATGCTTATTTTCCGATCTATCTATGTCTGAAATCTAGTTCTGGACGCGCTGGACTGTCTAGACATGATTCTACATAACTCACTTGATGTTCTGCTTCTTGTTCATCAACTGGCGCTCATTCTTGTACTCGTACAGCACAGGCGACGCGTAATCATCCGTCACCCAACGTCGCTTCGCCATCTCTTCGTTGTATGGCGAAGCATCGCGCATCCACGAGCCCACTTCGCCGTACTGCGACTCCGCATGAAGCACCGGAATCCCCACCGCGTTCAGCTGACACTCCCTGTTGTTCGTTCCCAGCGTCGGCGGCCCGGTGTACGGTTCCGTGGTCGTAGGCTCGGGTGTCGTGCCCGGTGTCGTCGTCACATTAGCGTAATCCACGTCTCCGTACTTCGGAGGGCCGATCGGCTCAGCGAGCGTCGGTTCGGCCGTTGGCGCTGGTGTTGTGGTTACGGTAGTGTGTCGCGGGATGATCACCGTGCGCGAGAGGTCAGGGCGCGGCATTCCCGGGGACCAACCGGGCGGAGGACCGAAACCCGGCGGCGTCGGCTCGAACGGCACCAACCTCGTGACTTCCACCTCTTTCACCACGACAACGGGCACCGGAACCACTTTCTCGAGGATTTGAATCACCGGCGGGCCGGGCACGGTCACGCGGTGCACGTACATATCGGGGAAACTGCAATTGCAGCGACCATCGCGTCCGGGGTCTCCGATTTCGCCGTGTTCCCCGACCAAACCAATCGGACCAACGCGGCCCTGCTCCCCGCGACGCCCTGACGGGCCAATCGGACCTTTCGGGCCTGCAGGACCCGGATTGCCCTGAAATCCTTGCAGTTTCTTGCCTCTCTCAGCACAGTAGCGGTGAACGCGTCGGCACGATTTTTCAAAGACGTTTTTCTAGATGAAAAAGTGAAAAAACGACAGGAGGAAACAGGAGAAACGCACAGGAATGATCGTATCATGACCGACCAGCACCGTCCACTGGTCCAAGTCTTCCGGAACATAGGGAGCGTGAAGATGAGGATCGGGATTCGCGCTTCGTCTTATCCTTTCCGGAACGCATTGCGGTGTCTGGAAACACATTTAGACGGTCTGGCAACCCTGTCTACACAAAAACTCAGAATGTCCAGACAGGACAAGCAGACAGACAGACGTCTTACCTGCGTTCTCAGCCATGCGTGGACATAGGCGACGAGCAAAATGACGAAATTGATCGTCTGAACAGCGCTGAGAATGCGCAAGCGCCGTGCCAGATTCATCAAGGCGCGGAGAGTGAGCGAAGTATCGAAACGTGATCCCCGTGACCAATCGTTTGTAAACAAAACTCCGTAATCAAAGTCCAGCCCCCCGGGTCGAGCACTCTTTCCAAACCGGGAAGCAACAACGCTATGCCGAGCTCGTTTTCCTTGTCGATGCACCTAAAAATCACTTCGTCAGTCATCGTACTTTTTTGCAGAGAGATTGGAGTACACAATGCAAAGAAAACGAAACATTTATACACTAGATGGGATATACATTATGTGGTAATCAACACATGAGAAAGTCGCCGAGAGAGAAGAGTTGAAAGAGAGCTTCATCCGGCAGGTTCACTCTGAAGTCTTCGGGTACCGTGACGCCGGGTTTACTGAAATCAAGCTGCTCAAAGTAAAACTTGTACTGGAGGTATTCACAAACAACGGCGAGGAGGTGACATCTGAAGAGCGGAAACATGAGATGCTATAAAACATGAAATGATTGAACTTACGGGACAAATCGCAGATACAACTTGATTGGATACTCGTTGTCCTCGTCTTGGTCGGTGCAGCATCCTCCGTTGCTGCTTCCGGCAAGCATGTTCTTCAGCGTAGGCGACAACTCCGCGCGGCTGCGTTGGATCTGGTGCCCGGGGCACTTTTGATCGCTGCACACAAGTCGAACGATCTCTTCGTCCGTGATCTCCACGGATTCGACGCTGCAAGTGAGTTGCAGGATTTCCTCGTCCTCAACCTTCATGGATTCGACGGTTTGATCGCGATCTGCCTCCATTTCTGGAATGAGAGAAACAACGATGATTGGAATTAAGAGAAACACAGAAATTCACGGTGACACGCAATCAAAAGAACAGCACAGCTGTCAGAATAATCGAGATGGGATTTATCAATTTACGTCGTTTAATTAACGTTGATCAGTGGCCTCAGAATCATAAACCTAACGTTACTTCATAAATCAATTCATGCATGAGCTCCATCAACTTGATTTAGTTTCTTCACGCTTCGCGACCAATTTTTGACCCCAAAACTCGCGATAAATACGGAGAAAACGCCCAAATTTTGATAAACAAACATTCGAAAACAGGATGTGATGAAACATCCCAGATCTCATGCCAAATCGCGCTCAACGATAATGCTAAACGCTCGATCGCACTAATAAGCCTCAAAACAGTCGATAAACTTCGCGCCAAAAGTGAAAGACATGAAATGTTCGCCTGGTCGACGCGGCAAAATCCCCAAATTTGATTCAACCGACGCGCATATTCTCATAACGAGTAATCGGCATCACCATCGCTGGCAGATTAATAAATCTCGCGCGCGCGCTGTGAGACGCCTCTCAGAAGCACATTCGCAAAACAATCGTACCGAGACCTATGCCGGTGTCACTCTCACTTCTCTGTCGCCCGTCTTGCAAGATGCTGCGCAAAACATGTCTGCGAACCATCAAATGACCGCTAATTTTTTGACACTTGGTTTTACTCTCGGGTTGCATTTTCTCAATTTTATTTTAAATATGAGAAAAAGTAAATTTACCGGCAAAACAAATTCTGATCTCGGGCGGGCTCGAACCGCCGGCCTTCTGTGTGTTAGACAGATGTGATAACCACTACACCACGAGACCGCTGTGTGAAAAAACGCCACAATCATACATGTTCCCAGCCTCCATTTTTCAATCATAAATCACTCGTTGTCACTCATAAACCGTTGTCGCATTTCTCAAATTTACGAACGTTCCCATATGAATCACACCAACTGCAATCGCACCATCGACCACCGCACGTCCTCACAATCTTTGTTTACATCAACTAGTCGCCGCTTCGACCAACGCCCACGTCGTCGACTCCATTCCTGCTGTTGCTATCTCCCGTGCGCATCTGCTGGGAACGGAAGCATCCGCGCTCCTTCCTTCCATAAACAATGATGACGCTTCCTTCCGAGAGTTGCTAGAAGCTCCTCGTCCTCTCACTCACTCACGTCGTCGTTCTCGTCATCCCCGTCGGCGGCGGCGTCAAGAGGACAAACGCGCGTTGCGGGGGGCGCCAAGCGGACAGTTGTTTCATTTTATGAGACGCCGTCGGCGGCGCGAGTGGACGCTGCGGCCGCTGCAATCGATTTGATGTGACGACCAGATCTATGTATTTGCGCTTCCACTCTTCTCTTCTCTGGCTGACTTGATTATGAACTCATTTATGTTTGTGTTGCGCGCGGAAGGAGTCGTTTGCATACGGAAATTGCACAAACGAGACAAACATATATCTAAATTTGAGAGGAAAGCAGACTGTGACTATGTAGTGTGGTGGCTATCGCTTCTGTCTAGCACGCGAAAGGTCGGTAGTTCGTAGCCGCTCAAAATCGGTTACTTTTTTGGACTTTCTTCTCGACTGAAACGATTTTAAAAGTTTATCGTTTGCCCTAGAGCACCACTTGTTCAGTGTACTTGCGTGCTTTGGCGCAGGCATGGCCGACTGGTGATTAATTGCATCTGCTGGGATCATTCGTTCGCGGCCATAGAATCCGCGTCCTTTGTTTGGTCTACGGAAGGAAGTGAGAATGACGTGTCGGTCGGTCTGTCCTTCATTCGCTCGTTGCAACAATGTGTAATGAATTCCGCCCCGATTCATTTCATTCCAACTATTCGCTAGTCTGCAGTCGGTCGTCTGACAGACACAGACAGAAACTTATTTGAGATTTGCTCTGATTTCGAGTCGTCGACGTTGCGATTAGCCAGCTGGAGTTTGATCTTCTGCCATTTTTGAGTTTTCAGCCGAAAATCGAGTCTCTTGGCCTCCAGGAGGGTCGAACCTGCTACTTATTAGAGACCCACACTCCCACCCACTGCGCTATGGCGGCAGCTGTTTGCTCACAAGCGCTGTGCAAACAGAAAACGTGGAAATTGCGTTCTTTCTCCAGCTGTTCTCATCCGCCGCGGTAGGAACATTGCGGTTTCGATTTCGTCTGTCGCGTCACCTCACTTCGCAGCGCCACAAAACAAATCTCGCGTCTTTGTGTTCGCGGGCCGACCTCGTTCACGCGTGCGCACCGCGCGACCTTCCGAGTATTCTTCTTCTTCTTCTTCTCATTGTCTTCCTTTCTGTTTTTAGGAGTGCACGCAGCAGCCACACGCACAACACAACGAACGATGGCCTCCGGAGAGAAAAACGTACGTTCAGTGACGCCGCCGCAAATCACTCACGAGGCTTCGTTTCAGATCAAGTCGATCGCATGTGTTGGTGCGGGTTACGTCGGCGGTCCCACGTGCGCCATGATCGCGTACAAGTGCCACGACGTCAAGGTGACCGTGGTGGACATGAACGCGGAGAAGATCGAAGAGTGGAACTCCGAGAAGCTGCCGATCTATGAGGTAAGCGCAGAGGACGGATTTTGGAGTTTATTTTGGTCAGGTCGTGCCTTCCCATGCCTGCGCAGCAAGTAGAAGCGCCGATTAAACTGTAAAATGGCGTGCGAATCGCAAAGCCCAGCCCAAAAAATGGCAGAGCAAGCCGAGAACGGGCCTATTTCATTTGCCAAAATTATGTTTATGCCCAAAAAACTTGAAACTGCATATTTTGTCCCGATTCCGATCGGAAAAATCACCAAAATTTGAAAAACAACCCAGAAAACTCCAGTTTTTGACTCACAAAACTGCAAAAACCGCTCAAGATCAGAACAGACCGGATTGTTCGGTGCGATGAGACCGAAAAACCAGAAAATTGAATCGAACAACGCGCTCGTCACTCCCATACAACTCTTTCCAACTGCTAACGACGAAAATTGGACTAAAAACGATGCAAAACGCGCTTGCGCGCATTTAATGCGCTGAAAATCGTCTCCTCGAGACGTTACGCTTACTTCTCTGCCGCCCGCTTTGCGTAACACTGCAGAGACCGTGTCTGCGGGCCATCAAATGACCGCTAATTAGTTCCCCAAATGGAGCACCAGGCTAGAGACAATTTTTGGAAACCAATCGCGACCGACACTCGACTCTGTTGAGCGTGAATTTTTGGAAAAGTCAGTTGGATTCACCTCCGACTGGCGCATATCACCCGCATGCCACTCACATGACCGTCATTGCAGCCCGGCCTCGAAAAGATCGTCAAAGAGCGTCGCGGGAAGAATCTCTTCTTCTCGTCGGACATCGCCGGCGCGATTCGCGACGCCGAACTCATCTTCATCTCCGTGAATACGCCAACGAAGACCTACGGAAAGGGCAAAGGAATGGCGCCCGATCTCAAATACGTCGAGTCGGTGTCGCGGAGCATCGCAGAGCACGCGGTCGGGCCGAAGATCGTTGTTGAGAAGTCCACCGTGCCTGTGAAGGCTGCCGAGAGCATCAGCTGCATTCTGAAGCACGCGCAGGACCAGAATTCGTCGTTGTCGTTCCAGGTAAGCGGCGAAAATCGCAAATCGCGCATCTTGCAACGTAGCGCACACCTTGCGCGCTTCGCAGACTTCACTCTCACTTCTCTGACCGCAATTTCCAGGTGCTCTCGAATCCAGAATTCCTCTCCGAAGGCACCGCGATGACCGACCTCGCCAACCCGGACCGCGTTCTCATCGGCGGCGAAGAGAGCGAAGAGGGCCGCAAGGCGGTGAGCAAACTCGTGCGCGTCTACGAATATTGGGTGCCGCGCGAGCGCATCATCACCACGAACACGTGGTCGTCGGAACTCTCGAAACTCGTGGCGAACGCGTTCCTCGCGCAGCGCATCTCCTCGATCAACGCGGTCTCCTCGATCTGCGAGCGGACCGGCGCCGACGTGCGCGAAGTCGCTCACGCGATCGGCCTCGACTCTCGCATCGGACCAAAGTTCCTGCAGGCGTCGGTGGGATTCGGCGGCAGCTGCTTCCAGAAGGACGTTCTCAGTCTCGTCTACCTCGCGGAGACGCTGAATTTGGCCGAAGTGGCCGACTATTTCCACGGCATCGTCGCGATCAACAACTACCAGCGACGGCGCTTCGCCGACCAGATCGTCAAGGGGCTGATGGACACGGTGGCCGACAAGAAACTCGCGATCTTCGGCTTCGCGTTCAAGAAAAACACCGCGGACACTCGCGAGTCCTCGAGCATCTACGTCGCCAAACACCTTCTCGAGGAGCACGCGCAGCTCTGTTTCTACGACCCAAAGGTCTCCGAGAGTCAGATCCGCTGGGAGCTGAAGAATATTCTTCCCGCCGAGTCAGGTATCGTTTAGGTCCCACAACGATTTACTTGATTTATCAATTTTAGTCGATCAATTGGTCACAGTACACAGTGATCCCTACGAAGCGGCGAAGGACGCTCACGCTATCATTGTGCTCACCGAGTGGGACGAGTTTAAGGTATTTCACGAGCTACCGTAGCCTACAGTAACCCGATAACTTCTGCAGGATTACGACTACACGAGAATTTACGACTCGATGAAGCACCCCGCGTCGGTGTTTGACGGTCGTCTCCTTCTCGACCACTCGGCGCTTCGTGAAATCGGATTCCACGTCGCCGCTGTGGGAACCGCCGCGAAATGAGCGCGATCGATCGAAGATTACGGTAGAATCTAATCATATCACGTGTGCCTGAACTGTGATCACTTCCAGAAACCCCATTTGTTGCCTTGTCGCTTTAAAATCCGATGCATAAGTTATTGAAAAATGAAAGCAATGATACAGAAAAGGTTGACTGATCTCGGGCGGGCTCGAACCGCCGGCCTTCTGTGTGTTAGACAGATGTGATAACCACTACACCACGAGACCACGTGCTGTTAGACAGACTATTTGAGGTGATATGCGTCAGTCGGAGGTGAATCCAACTAACTTTTCCAAAAATTCACGCTCAACAGAGTCGAGTGTCGGTCGCGATTGGTTTCCAAAAATTGTCACTAGCCTGGTGCTTCATTTGGGGAGCTAATTAGCGGTCATTTGATGGTTAGCAGACACATTCTGTACAATGTTATGCAAAGCGGGCGGCAGAGAAGTGAGAGTGACACCGGCTGACCTCCCGACACGATCGCTAGCAGAAGGAAGCACCACATGCCAGCCATAACCGAGTGTAATCGTTATGCAGATCGCGAAAACATTACATACAGCAAAGGAATAGCTGAGCGTGCACGTCCCACTCAACAATCCATTTTTTGCACCGGGGACATAACTCTCATAGACACAATCGTTTACAATGCGCGCGTAGCTGATTGCGAACACGCTGACTTGTCGCACGGTAGGCGCGGGGTTCGACTCCGGCCGCAACCGTTCATTAGTCTGCACTCTTAAGTGACGGCGTTGACATCCAGAGTCACCGTCGAATAAGCAGAGTGCAAGAGCGATAGTGCTTGTGTTGCTTGCACAGTTGTTATATCAAGGTGCGAGTGTCAATAAGTGCTTACAGTTCCCATTTTTTTGTTCTAAATCGTCTGCTGTGCCGGCCGCCTATCGCAACCATCTTTCGTTGTTTCCTGCACGTCTTTGTCTAAAATCGACATCGTGAATCCAAGATAATTTAATTTCACTTTTGGTAAAGGCTTGATTGAATTGAGTGAATAGTAAACATGTACAAATAGATCTACAGACCAAACTCCCTAAAAGTGAATTTTCTATTCGCCCTTGAGGACGCCGCCGACGACCCCCTCGAACTCCATCGACTCCTCCTTTGTCAGCTCGGGTTTCGTATGCTTCAAGCGGTCGTGCTGCACATCGTCAATGAATTTCTCATCATCGAGCGCGAGGTTCGCCATCGCCGACTGCACGACGCTTCCGAGACATAGGGAGAACTCGTTCAGCACCGCTACTTCAATTTGTGCATCGTTCGGGTCGTCCATCTACAAGAATAAGCAATCTTAGGGGGCAATTCGACAAGATTTAACGTACAGAGGCTACAGCTGTGAGCAAACAAGTGGCAGTGGCTTCGATCACTTCATCGTTGAGATAGTACCACGGACATCTGAACGCACAGAGGAGTAAAATGAATGAAATTCGCCCGAAAACGCACCCTTTGAGAGTTTTGGCATCAAGAGGCTTCTTCGGTGTAGGCACGTCGTCTGAATCTTCGTCACTGAACGGACTCGATGACCTTTGCTCCATCGATCCCGCGGCTGCAAGTCCGATAAGGCCAGGCGACGCCTTCATCCTGTAGTTATCTCTGTAGGCACGTTCGGCTTCCGTATTTCTGCATCCGCAGCATTTGCAGCGCTCTGTGCAAGGCACTTTCGCCTGAAAATAGCATGAATAGAGCTCGAAACGCGGACTTTAAGGCTTACCTCGTAGCATTCACAATAGTTCTTCAAGCAATTCGACTTCTTGCAGTGGCATCCCCTCCTATGAAGACGTTCAATGTCCACGGGTCCCTTCTTCCCGATGCCGATCTTCGGCCTGAACGCGTGCGGATTGCGCTCGAGGGTCGCTTTGACGGCGCGCGTCCTCTCCGTCTCGTAATCCATGTTGTTGTGACAATCCTTGCAGTTGCAATCCATGCAGAATTCGCCGCTGGCGAAGCACTCGCAGTAGAGCTTCAGGCATTGCGACTTGGAGCAGTTGCACGGTTTCTTCGAGCCAATCGACTTCTTTGCGTGTTTCGCGTTCGCGAAAGTCCGCTGCTGCTCGTGAGCAAAGTAGGTGAGCGCCGGATTCGCGCCGTATTTCCGGTAGTCAAGATTCGAGGTTTGCTGCTGGTGTGCCGGCTGCTGCGACGATTGAATAGACGACGCATAGGTGACTTGGTTTTCTTGGTTGGCGAGCGATGAGGAGGAGGGTTTGATCTGGGCGCGTACTGCGCACGCGCGTCCGGTTTTCTTATCGATCTTGAAGACCTGGAGTGGGAAAAACATTTAGGAACGCGAATCACCTCGATATTTAGCTGCCGTGCATAAAAAAAACCCAAAAGACCAACGTGATAGAGCAGTTAACCTAATTTGGATCCCATTTTCAAACGTTTCCTCAGGCTCTAAAGCAATCCCTACGCAGAACGGAATGCCTTTTCAACCTTATTCCACAGCCCGAGTATGAACATCGCTGCGCAAACAAATACCGCCGATCGCAAAGCCCATAATAACAGCAAACTCAGCAATTCAAGCTTACTCAGCCAAAATAGCTGAATATAAATCAATTTCCTGGCTCGCACAGGCTCATATACTTCGACAAACAGCCAAATATCACAAAAAACAAAAGCCTCGCGGCCAAGAACAAAGCAACAATCATAGAAACCACAAACCTGGCCATTCCTGATCGCGTAGACGTGATTCCCGCCGCCAGAATGCGAGGAATTGGCGCTGGTGGTCGGCTGGGAGACGGAAACCGACTGCTTGTGGACCGGCGGAGCGCCGGGAAGCCGCTGTGTTCTTGTGTACTCGTCGCCACTGATCGGCCGCGGCATCTGCGGCGCGGTGTGATACCGATATCGCGAGTGCTGCTGAGGAGGCTCATCCACGTCCTCGTCCTCGGGCTCCTCGAGAACCTCGGATACGTGGTGATGCTGCTGGTGCATATGATGATGATGCTGGTGAACGACGTGCGGATGCCGCTGCTGGATGACCACATGACGCGTGCCGTCCGGCGCCTCGTAGATCGTTTCGCCGTCGATCTCGCCTTCGATCACCTCGACGTCCTCGACATCGACGATCTCATCGCCGTCTTCGTAGTAGATTTGTCCGTCGTCAACCACGTCGCCGTACACCTTAAGAAGCGAGTTTTGAATTTTGCACCGTGAATCGCTTGGTTAACCTCGTCGCCGTCGTCCACATACTCAAACTCGGTGTTCGGCGGGAGATGATGGTATTGGTGACCGTTTCCGTGGCCGGACATCTGAAATCACCTCGGGATCAGTGTGGAATTGCGGCAAATCAGCGTTGTTGTGACAATGTTTGAGGAATTGAGGAAACAAACGCGCGAAACGCGGCAAATTTACACCGTGTTCGACGAAAACAGGCTTGTCGTTGTGGGACCGAAACGGATTTTATTGATTGGTTTTGTTGGTTTGTGTCTGTTGATGCAGAGGAACGAGACATTTGCGCATTCCAGACCGAGTCTGTTTCGAACCAATGCGTTCGTATCACGACAATTGATGCATCCGTCTGATGCAGCAACAAAAACAAATAAAAAATTGACTGATCTCGGGCGGGCTCGAACCGCCGGCCTTCTGTGTGTTAGACAGATGTGATAACCACTACACCACGAGACCACTGGTTGTCAACAACGGATCTGTCAATATAACATGAGTCAGTTCGCTTCTTCAAATCGCGTAAACTGTTTCGGACTAACCCAAATCGCGCTGGAATCGGCGATTACACGTGTAACTCACTGTCTAACAAAGCCGCGCGCTCTGTTGTCGATGTGGATAGCGATCAGCGTCAGCGATATGGGCTCCGCGATCGAATCGCTCGCAAACGCACTTTACCTCTTGAAACAACGCGGCGATGTCGTTCTCCGAGTTTTTGGCTTCGCGAATTCGCCAGGAATCGACCCTCCGCAGGCGGTACAACCTCTCGAAAATGAAGGAGCGACTCGTGGTCGTCTCGTCGCTGTGTTTTGTGGGTTTTCTCCTCATTTTCATGCTGTACTCGTCGAAGGAGGAGCATCCACGGGCGCAGCCGCTCCGTGTCGCAAGGCGTAAGTCTGTGTTGAGCAGATAGAAGCTACAGTAATTGTTGTTTTAGCTCTGATTCAAGAGCAATTGGAGAGTTCAGTTATACTCGGCATAGGTATCGTCATCAGACCTGTCTGAAGTACTTTATTCTGGTCAATTTTAGACGATAAACGTGAAATTGAAGCAAATGAAGAGGAAACGGTAGAAAACGATGGAAGAAGCAAAGAAAGAGGTAAAATCAAGTTTTCAAACCGAGCTAATAACCATAAAAGACTTACATAAGAAGAGGTCGCTTCATAGTGTACTGGTTAGCATGTCTCACCAGCGCGCGAAAGGCCAGCGGTTCCAGACCGTCAGGCAGCTGTTAATTTTTGTTTTGCTCATTCTACGTATTTTAGACGAACCCGTAGACGCAGCCAATGAACCTGGAGCTGAGAATCCCGATGAACAGGCCACGAAACCGTCCGGAATGGCCTCCAACCACGAGACGACTTCTAAAATCGTCGACAACCTACTACAGTCTGAAAATCTCACATTGGTTACGACTACCGTAGTCACGTCCACCGTAACCGACGATTTTGAACCGGTCACAGACGCAAAACCATCAATTGAGATCATCTTAGAAGCGGCGCCTCTTGTAAATCTCAACTTTACAGACGAAGAAGACAGAGCGCAGTCGGTCACGGTCAATACCGTAACCCTGAATCCGAAATCAACGTCTCCGATGCCAAAAGCGGCTGCAATCGAGACAATTCTGGCTGAGAATTACGAAAAATCGAAGAATTTGAGGAAGGCGAGTTCTGCGGCGATGAATTTGGACGAAGAAATCGAGAATTTCAAGTCGATTTCAACGAAAAAGGCGGAAACGATGGAGGAGGCGGCGACAACGAGCGAAAAGACGACGTTGAGCGCCCGACGACCCGGAAAACAAATCGAAATACCAGAAGGCGAGGAAGAAGACGATAATTGAGCGAATTTGTGAGAAATAAAAGATTATGTACAGACCATCGTGTTGAGACCGCGCTGCAACCTCCCTCTCACTTCTCTCGCATATAACCTCAAACAGACTAGTAGACAGCACATGGTCTCGTGGTGTAGTGGTTATCACATCTGTCTAACACACAGAAGGCCGGCGGTTCGAGCCCGCCCGAGATCAGCAATATTTTAATTTTTCTGCAATCGATTTAGCGCACTTTTAAATTCGTTTTCCACTTTTTGGTTCAGTTTTCGCAGCCGAGTTCGCACTTCATCAGCTGTCGCTATCAGGTCTGCGTTGAAATGCCACACAGGTGCCCCGGTCTGGCACTTTTTCTGGTCGAATTTGGCGGCAAACGGCGGCGTCCATCCAGCGAAACGTATCAATCTCAGTTGGTCGACGTTCAGTGCGCTCATCACGTCTCCTAGGCGTGGTGGGACCAGGTTCTCCATCTTCCAGCCGTGAATCATGAAGTCACTTGCTGGATTCCAGCGTCCTACGGTAAGCCAACCGTCCCGCATCCATCCGGTGCCCTTTTTCAAGATTTTCACGCCATTTGGGGGTTCGAGGACGCTCCTCACGCACGCCTCGAACGCAAACAGGTCATCCCAGTTGCGTGAAAGCGTCCAAACATCGAAACAATCGTGATTCAAACGAGTATTCGACCATTCAAGGATGTAAGCCTAAACGGGATCAACTCAATTTAGGCTAAAAACTACCGTAACCCCTACATGTAGAGCGCCATTGTCCCAACCATGGAAGCTGGCGGGTATTCTAAACTCGTAATCGGCGAATCCGTGCAGAAAACTCCGCGAGACGTCGGAATTCCTCGCCAAATAGCTCCCCGCAGCGATTTCCCAATTGTAGAATCGATCGTACAGGATCAGGTGTACGGTAGGGTCGACCCACTCTTCGATTAGGCGCTCTGGGTTCACAACACCCGTATCGGCGTCCAGAAAGAGCGTCCATTCGTGTTGCTCGACAAGATGCGCGACCATGCAGTGACGCCGGAACATTAACTGCAATTTCGGCGATAATTACGGTAGGTTACGGTAGGCGTACGCTTGATTGCGGGCATTTTTGGCGCCATTCGAGTGTGTCGCGCACGATTTCGAGCGGATAGGCGTGCATGTGGGCGTAGCAGGTGAGCGAGTCGAGGGCGAAGAGATACTCGCGGAGATCCGTTCGCTCGTCGACGATTACGAGGATTCCGACGTCGAGAGTTTGGGTTTTGGATTGATGGAAGCGGCGGAGCGTGAATTGACGTGGGTGGTCGTTCCAAGCAAAATAGGGCTGAAATTTGAGTTTTTAACGGTTGAGAACTCCCCCAACTGTCTGCTACGTGCTCGATTCTTGGTTTAATCGTCTGCACAATTGAATCGCGGCTGTTTTTAGAGCAACGCGAGATCGTCTTCTTCTCCGTTATCGCTCAACTTCATCATGCTCCGCGTGATCCAGACAGGAATGTCGTTTTACAAGCGCGTTGCTCCAAACAGGAAAAGTCAAACGCTGGCGCGCAAAATCAAATGCGCAGTGACTGGAAAATCGAATTACTGGAAAAACAATTACTGATCTCGGGCGGGCTCGAACCGCCGGCCTTCTGTGTGTTAGACAGATGTGATAACCACTACACCACGAGACCACGTGCTGTTAGACAGACTGTTTGAGGTGATATGCGTCAGTCGGAGGTGAATCCAACTGACTTTTCCAAAAATTCACGCTCAACAGAGTCGAGTGTCGGTCGCGATTGGTTTCCAAAAATTGTCACCAGCCTGGTGCTTCATTTGAGGAGCTAATTAGCGGTCATTTGATGGTTCGCAGACACACTCTGAGCAATGTTACGCAAAACGGGTGGCAGAGAAGTGAGAGTCTTCTGCAGTCGTCTCGCAACGATTGTCTTACCGGTGAACGCTGCTCCTTCTCCAGTCGATACCTCCGAACGACAGGATCCATTTCCTCGTGTATCGCCGCCACAATGATGGAAACCACAACCGAAAAGACGAATTTTATCGCAATAAGAAGCAGAATACAGTAAACAATACGGTACTTTAGTCGTCTAACAGTCATTCCAATTCCGAATAGTTGCAATAATCGATTCTATCGATCAATTGCGCGCCTAAAGGCATGCTGGTTTAATTGAAAGGCGCAAAGGGTCAACGAGACGATAAGATCGAGCATTTGCAGGCAAAGTTTCGGAGAATTTTAAGGAAAAACTCGTCTTGATGTTTGTTCATTCGTTGGCAAAACGTTCGACTAGACTCTAATGCGCACGTCTGGAGGCAGATTATTGTAATTCAGCGACGCGTGTGGTCAACGAGTCAACGAAACGCTATTTTAGACTATTTTAAGGGATCGCTCGTCTAGAGATGCGACGACACTGGAAAGGTATGTCCAGACATAACTGAATAGACGAGACATGGAGACAGTGGTTTCGTGGTGTAGTGGTTATCACATCTGTCTAACACACAGAAGGCCGGCGGTTCGAGCCCGCCCGAAATCAGTCAATTTTTTAAAGTTTGTTGTTTTGCAGCTTGGTACCGTATTCGTCCGTATCGTACGCCTGTTGGACTCGCATTCACCATAACTTTCATACTCCTATGCTATATGCTCACTTCTGAGCGTCCACCCGTTATGCCTGAGCCTCCTCCACCATCGCTTAATTTGAAGTACTGTAGTTACCGTAACCCAACAGTTCCGATTGCTTTCTTTGCAGTTTCGCCATTAAAAACATTACCGTATCCACTGCAGCGCGGAAATTGCCTACAAAAGGTAGTTTGTTCTGCTTCGCGACCACCACCCGTAAATACCACTGGACAAGGGTACAGTACACCTACCGTAATCACTAAACTTTCAAGAAAGGTTTTAGAGTCTCGCAGTCGCTGAAACGTGGCTTCCCAGATGCGATCACGGAGAATTGTTCACCAACGGCTTGAGTCTACCGGATACCGTATCCTACCGTAACCTCTACCGTGCTCTCAACGACTCCTACGAGCAACTTTTCTGGAAGACGAAGGTTTCCATCTTCTACGTCTACAAACACGTCTCCGCGGACTTTGATTGGTACCTGAAGGTGAGCTGGATTACTGTAGGCTCTTAGCGCGCGATTACTGTAGACCGACGACGACACCTACGTGATCGTGGAAAACCTCCGCGCGTTCCTCAAGAATTACGATCCAACGCTGGCGTTCTTCTTCGGATTCCGCATGAAACCGTACCTCCCGAAGGGATACAACAGCGGCGGCGCAGGTTACGTGCTGAGCAACGAGGCTATGCGCGTATTCGCCGAAATTCTCGTTGACGACGACGCGCTTTGTCCCTTCAATGAATTTGAAGACGTCGGCGTCGGCACGTGTTTGGCGAATGTGGGAATCAACCCATCGATCACGGTAGATGCGGAAGGAAGGCAGAGGTTTCTCCCGTACGACTTTAGTCAGGTTTTCGATGGAATGCTGCCGGATGATGAGGCGGATTATTGGTTTGTCGAGAAGCCGAAGAAGGTGGGCATGACGTTACAATAGCACAAAAGCAAATTTCCGATTTGCAGAAATTAGGCGCGTTCAGCCCAGAGCTAATCTCAATTCATCATCTCGAAGCGGACAACATGCGAGCGTTGGACATCGCATTGTACAAATTACGTGTCAAATTTAGTTAAATTAAATGCGATTGAAATAATTATCAATGAAATCCAGCAACAAAGAGATCCACAAAATGAACAACATAAACTAAACACCATCTTCTGGTTCGTCTACTCTGCGACGCTTCAATTCCGGTGCTGAAGACTGACCTCCTTCATCTTTCCTAAAACCGAAATTACAAAGAGAATGAGCACAAAAATCGAACCTACGCTTGAGAAGACTTTGGATAAAGTGGTGGAGGAACAAAACCCGTTGGATCTGTGTCGATTGCAAACAGCGCATCGTCTCCTTCTGCGCTGACGTTGCCACGGACCGGTGATTCAATGATTACGGCGTCGTGATCCGTTGGAAGAACAATTTCCTCGTTTGCAGCGGTCAGATAGAAAGGAGTGCCATTCGCCGATCCGTTCTTAGCGTAGAGTAGTGAATTCAAACACTTTATCTTCAGCCGGGAGCAGAACTCTGTCGATTGAGGATTCCTAAAAGGTCGTCGTTATGGAGAGTTCAATTGAGTACAGTCAACTTGTAATAGAGAGAAGGCTCCATGTGACCATTATGGGAATCCTGATGAGGCGGAGCGGTTTGACGGAAGTTTTCTGGAATCTTCATATCTTCACCGAAAATCTTCAGAGTTTCCTGCAATTCCTCTTCGCTTGGATGAAAATCCCAACGTTCGCCCGTGGAGTTCTTCTTGGGCATATAATCGCAGACCGGCGACGTCTTTGTTAATTCATCGGTCAACCTGAGAATCGACAGCCAAACGGGATCGTACTCCAATTGGAATCTGTCATTTTTCGCCGGAATTTCCAGCGCCTGGACGAATTGCCTTCTATTATTTCCGACGACCGGTTTATCGAGAGACAAAAATCTTGTTGGTCGCGGCTTATCTTCGTCGTCCGCGCCTTTCGTATGCTCCACGATAGCGGTGAACTTGCAGTGCAAATGAGCCGCAAACCAGTATGCAGGCCGAATATCGTAGAGCAGATTCATCGTATTTGGGTTTCCCAGCTGACACTTTTCGATGTCCTCGGCAAAGTAAGGCTTAAATCTCAGCAATTGTTCTTTATCCCCGTGGTCTGTGATTCCAGCGGGCCAATCATGAGTCAACATAATGTCCAGAGCGTTGCCTCGACTGGTACTTGCTAAACCAAGCCATTTTAGAGCTATTAATCAATTATTTTCTTACTCGTATCAGAAGTCAAATTTTTCAACCGAAACGTGTCGAGAGAACGCACATGGTAAGCTGAAATCATGCTTCCCTTTTCAGCGAATGGAGGGCGCTCGTAATGGCCTTTGTTGTAGTCTTGATACTTGTAGATTCCGGAAAGGCCGCCAATCTTGAGTCCAGCAAATTGAATCACATTCGCATGACCCATGAAATAGATGTTCTTGGCCACCCAGCCACCATTTGGCAGCTCTTGCATGTAGCCTGAGCTTTCATGGTTTCCGCCAATGAATACGGTAAGAATCGGAGCCTCAACTTCGCCTTTGTAGTACTTCCAGAATGTGTTCAGCTGTCGGAATTTGTCGGAAACGTGCATGTGACGGAGGTCTCCGTAGTTACGAATGGCCTAGAGCTAGTGTTCAAATGATTTGAGGAGTAAAGGCTACCTGATAATCTCCACAGCAGAGCAAGATGTCAAACTTGTAGTTCTCCTTCTTCTCAATTTCCGTCAACGTTCCGTATATCATGTCCATCTCTCCATGAGAGCAGCCGGCAACAGCGACATGCAGATTTCTTGTGGCTGCCATCTAAAACTACAATTAGAACCTAAACAAATAGAAAACATCAGTATTACAAGCAAGGAAAGCTGAGAGACAAGTCTGAAATATTTCGAAATAATTCATTGTCCTATCATTATTCAACAATAAAAGGATCCCCAAAAACGGAGGATGCCGCTGAAGCATTCAAAAAGACTTTAACGCGTATTATACAGTTCTGCACCTCGTTGTCAAATCAAAAGTAGAAGAGTAACAGTAGTCGGAAACAATTATAATAGATTGGGAACACCCCTACAACAAGAAATTGAGCCTAAAACAATAACAGAAAAACAATCAAATCTCTATATAAATCTAACGAGCTCTATCTAATTGACTCAAAGCGAGTTCTACGAGAGAATCGCTCACGCGGTCTCCATTGGGAAACATTTCTGCCTATAATTAGTTAAAAAATTAGCACAAAACGGAAAAAAGTAAACTTACCAAACTGGCAGCACTATAACAATGTTTTTTCGCTAGTTGTCTCGTCTGTTCCAATCCCTTCGAGTTCAGCACAATCTCCCACGCCATTTCAGGGTCTCCAGTTTTTGAGAAGCGCCGCGAAATCAATGCATTCAATTCGGGATACTCTTGTGCCGCGTACAAAACTGGTCCAGTTGCCAGACCAAGCTTCAGATCGTTGGCGGCAGGTTTCCCGAGCACTGCAGCCGATGAAACAAAATCGAGAATGTCATCTACCAGTTGGAAAGCGAGTCCTAGATGTCGACCGTACTCGTATGCTTGCTCTTCGACTTCTTCTCCAGCCTCGGACAGTACTGCGACGGATTTACAGCTGTGCGCGAACAGACTCGCCGTTTTGTTGAACGTCTTGGACATGTACTGTGCTAAAAGCTCCTGACTGTTCGGTTGGCTGGTCGTCGGCATCATTTGTTGGAATTCGCCACGTACGAGATGTTCGATAATTGAAGCCATGATGGATATAACGTTTGGTCGTCCGATGCTGCAGAGAACTTGAGTTGCTCGGGCGAGGATGAAATCTCCTACGAGAACAGCCTGCAATGAGCACAAATCAATGAGCGCCGAATTCAATTTCATTTATAACTTATTTTCCGGCAATCTTGCCAAAAAAGGAATACGATCTCAACAAAGCGTAACTGGGGAACTAAACTTGAACTTACCATCTTATTTCCACATAACGCGTTCATCGTCGGCTCCCCACGCCTCACGTCCGACTTATCAATCACATCATCGTGAATGAGGGAAGCGGTGTGCATCATTTCGGACACAATTGCGATGCGATACTGATTCAGACTGATAGGAACATCCTCCGTCTTCATGGTCCTGCAACATTCATCCCGAGGAGACTACACACAATTCATTAGCCACCTCACCTCGATTTGTCTAGTAAGACGATCTGATTGCACGCATTCGCCATAAGCAGCGAAACGGTCGGGCGAAAAAGTTTGCCGCCCTGATTAAAGTAGTATTCCGCCATACGCTCGAGATTCAAGCTGAACGTATTAGGCTTTGCCGCTGTCGCCTCGTCTGATGAGCACCCAGCAGTGGCCATCGGCGACTGTTCGAGAAGCGAATTTACGATCTCCAGTTGCAGTTTGTTCAGCCGCTGCTGTACGAAATCCGGAATGGCGAGTGTTTTACGTTCGAATCGCGGCTGCAATTCCGACTCCTCGCGCACAACGTATGGCCCGTTCGCACACGTTCGCCTCGCTATCACACTGGTAGGCTGTTTCGATAGTAACCCCTGCGCATGCAGCACTGAGCAAACCGCTCGCTGATAACGCTGCGTGTGGTAGCAGTACGTGTTGCCACTGTACCGCATCAGAACGTCCATGGCGCTGCCAAGTGCCATGGATTTACCCTGAAAGCAACCACATACCGTTTTCCTTGCAATGTCGGAACTGAAAAATTATGAAAGTGCACAAAACACGACCACAGTGTAACATCACAAACTATCGTAGAACTTCTTTAATAAGAACAACAAGGCTGAAATGGCACATACACGTCGCTACGGGAACGTCGTAACAAAACAACAACTGAATTTCACGTCGGCGGGAATCGCGAATGTTAAAGCGTTTTGATGATGACTTAATAAATAATAAATTAACTTTAATTAGGACTGTGAAAAAAATGCTGAGAGGGCTCCCAACGTCGACTAGAGTGGTGAATGTGTGAAATTTACAATTCGTCCTTGCCGAGAACGGTGTATCTGTTGTCTGAGGGCTTGAGCTGTTTGAAGACACTCGGGGGAGGTTGGGTCTTCTGTTCGCTGCCTTCGATTTGGGGAATGTTCTGAGTTGGGTCGGGTCCATGATGGAATTCACGATGATGCTTGCCGGAGTGGAGATCCAACACAAATTGACGGATAATGCCAGGCTGGCTGGAATACGCAGAAACAATGAAAAAAACAAAGAAAGAGGAAAAATACCCTAGCTTGGTCATATCAGGGAGTATGTACATATGACGGAACGAGTCGATGGCCACGAGGGCAGATCCTTGACAGATTTTCCAAGATGATGCAGAGGGTGAGCAAACTTCTGTCCATCGGCAATCAGGCAGTTAATGGAGTCTGCAGATGTTTGATTAAACGAGTTTTTTTAAAACAAAAATGCCTACTCTTCTGGTCAGCAATTTCACGGATCACTTGCTCAGTGAAGATGCGTTCGCTCTCCTTATCTCCAGTATTTCTGAAGAGAATCAAGAACGGCAATCCTTCCTCGGTCAGCTCCTCGGCGTTCTCAAAAGTGATTTCACGAACGAATGGAACACATTTGTCAGCCACCCAAGCTCTAAACATCTCAATACTGGAAACATTCAACTCAAAGCTGCTTACTTGACAAATTGCGCATCACTGAAAACTCCAGTGAACGCCATTCGACCATCATTGTTAGTAGGAACAAAAGTCATCGCAGGTCCATTTGGAGCGAGTTGAGGGCCGATTCCAATGTAGAAATCGCATTCGCCCTTCAAAGCAGAGGCTACCCGTTGGAAGATATCGTATTCGGGACCAGAAGGCTGAGGGAAATAGGCGACAACAGAGCGCTTATCCTTGTTAACCTTGCTGTTGAACTCGTCTTCAGAAGCGATAGTCGTCACAGCGCTCTTCAGTTCACCTTCCAGGAAGCTGGCAAACGCGTCCGCAGATCTCTGACCGCGATACTCTTTCTTAGTCATCTCACCCAAGCGGAACAACTTAAGTGTGGGATATTTGCTTACGTGGAAGCGCTGCGCTAATTCAGCTAAACAAAGGACAATAAACAAGAAGCACCAAAGCTCGGGACATACGCTGACGATCGCAATCGACGCTAGCAAAAGCAACATTTCCGTGAGAATCGGGAAATTTATCGCTTGCGTCGGAAAAAATCGGCTTCAACATTTGAGAGAAGCGGCACCAGTCCGCGTAGAAATTGACAAGAACAAGTTGGTTATTTTCTAAAGGGTTTCCTTATATTCGATGCTGAAGAGAGATAACATGTGTAACTTACTCATGACACTGTCGAAGTTATCATTTGTTAGAGGGATTACTTCGGAAAGACAGAAAGGCACGAGGGAAAGCTGAAAGAGAAGCAATTATTTGATTTGTCAAAAGAAAGAGAGGAAAGGTTTAGAAGGCTAACTAAATTCTAGGTCCTTAAGAAAAACGGCTTTAATAAATTAGTTGATCGATCACTCTAAATAACTCAGTTACCAAATCGACAAGAGCCAACCCCCAAAAACTAGTCTGGATGCTTGTTTTCCAGAGCATTGATGCGCGAGGAATCAAAATGTCACCTATTTTAGTATGTTCAGTGAACAAACGAGGCCATTCAGATCGGAGAACGATAAACAAAACACAAAGGCCAAAACTGATCAGCTTTCAGATATGCAAAATATAATACTACAGGTTTGCTGCAAATTCGATAAATTTTGAAAAAATCCATAGAATGTGTAAAAACCTCACTCCTAACTACCAGAAAGAACTGAAGACGCCTGACTTCATCGTTACCAAATTAAAATGTCCTCTATAAAATAAATCAATTAGAAAAATCCAAAACGTACAAAAGCCACAAGCGCTAACCGCCACATCATCGAGAGACGACCACTGAACATTTTGCGGCCCGTGCCTGAAACAATCACATCAAATTAGATTCTGTAGAAATCATTCATCGCGGTTGCACACCAAGATCGCGGAACATGCAGCAAGCTTAATATTCTCGCAATATGAATGCAAGCGTGCACATCATCAAATCAGCATGAAAGCGAGCCATCGGAATATCTAAAAAATAAACTATCGCCACCTCCTCTTCCTGCATGCGGGCGCGCAATGATCGCCCGCCACATCATCATCGTTCGCTTCTCCGCTTCACTTTGTCTCTATGGAGGCAACGAAGTGATGAGAGGAGGCAGAGATAGAGCAGCGGCGGTCGGCGGTGCTCGAGGCAACAAAGCATCAAACAACCAGCGCTATTGTATGCACCTTGGCTACGCGGCATGGCTGTTTGCTTTCGGGACATCTGACGACAAATCGCGCTGGCACACACGTTGCCTGAAAAAGGGAAGCTCGTCTCGATGGAGCCTCGAGACAGGGACACACACAACGAACGGCTTGCATCAGCAAGCGGTGATAAGGTGATCGCGACGGTTATCGTCTGAGGATCGGCGTTTTACGCGCATCGTATACTATGCGCTGTCTCTCAAGTCGCTCTTTCCGGGAGCCCTATAGTGCAAGAGTTGCTGCGTTGTAGATCTTCGTGGCGTCTTTCCCCGTCGCTGTTTACGACTCGGTTTGTTGATTTTTGTGATAAAAAGAGGATGTTTGATGTGGTAAATGTGGATATCGAGTTGTTGATAAGGTCCGCGAGCGGATTTAGTTTGTATTTTTGACAGAAATGTGGGGAATTTGAGCTTTTTGTCGTGTTTTTGCGCTGTAGTAAACGTCGGGTGGCGCTGTGCGTGTTTTATTTTGCTTCTGTAGAACTTGAATAGTCAAAAATTGCGTTTTGAGGTGATTTTGGTATTGAACGAGTCAGGTTAGGCGTCGGCTGATGAGCCGAGCGTTTTCGAGTTTTAGGTCTGCTTCTGTTGGTGTCCATTCGCTCTCTACGACATCCCAAAATGCTTTTGTTCGGCTCGGGTCGTTTTTTCCCTCTAATCGTGCTGTAAATCGCATCCTCAGGCGATTGAACGCTGATAACGATTTTCAGTTACTTGGCTTTTGCTGAACATAGCTTTACGAATAGGGAGATGCTGCGATCACCCACTTCAGGCTTTTTTCTGTTTATGACTTGCGCTTGTGTATTCTACAGATTGCATGTTACTGTAGGGAACAGATTGGCTACTGTATCTCAAACGCGGTCTGTCATCACGTCCTGTTGTGCTCTTTACTCCCGAATCCATAATTCATTCGACTTCATGCGACTGCCCAAGCTCGATTCGATAATCCAGTGTTGATCTTACCGGAATCGCGTTTTTTACGCCACAAGCCAGCTAGGCGCTCGTGAGTTTCAATTCAAATCGGTCAAGGTCGCCGTCGTGATCATATGCCCTTTCCGTCTTAACCTTTCCTTTACCGAACGCGTATTCATCTGCATGTAATACCATTGTGTTTGATCTGATGAACGCAGTGGCTGCGGCCACGATGTGATGTGGCGAAACCCCGTGGGCGATAGATAGGGATCGATCTCCATGTCTACGTCTGCTGTTTTCTCTATCGTTTGCCGTATTTGATCGCGATCGCTCATTCCAGATTTCGAGAATGCGCTTTTGTGTCTTGTTCGTTTTTTCCCGCGAATTTTTTTGATCGTTTGAAGCGCTGTCTAGTCATTTGTCACAAATTGCAGAGACGGGTTCGGCGATATGATATGAACCGAGGAACCTACAAAGCGACATGCGCACTCGTAGCAACTATGGGTCTCTGCTTCGTCGTGCTCCTCGTCTTCTCATCCACACTGACTATCGGCGACTTCTTAGCTCTGCCCGTCTCTCAGCGATTTGAAGAGGACGTCAGCTATGGTGTTATCGTGGACGCCGGCTCCACTGGATCGCGAGTGTTTCTGTACAGCTGGACTAGCAGATCGGATCATGAACTAATAGACATCAAGCCAGTCTATGACGCGAATGGTAGCGTAGTGGCGCGCAAGATCAATCCTGGATTGTCAAGTTTCGATGGACGGCCTGAAGATGCACCGGGTAAGCCTTCAATTTTGCCTGGAATTTGCTTAAATACGGTATATTAGGATATTTCAAACCATTGCTGGATTACGTAGCGCAGTACATACCCGAAGAGAAGCTTCCATTCACTCCGCTTTTTGTCTTCGCAACCGCCGGAATGCGTCTTCTCTCCGATGATTCCCAAAAAGCGATCATGATAGAGCTGCACGCGAAGCTTCCCGAGTACACGCCAATGCAGATCCTTCCGGAGCACATTCGCGTCATCGAAGGCAAGTGGGAAGGAATCTATAGCTGGATCGCGGTGAACTATCTCCTCGGAAGACTGAAGCCGGGTCACGAGAAGACCGCTGGAGTTATCGACATGGGTGGCGCCTCTGTGCAGATCGCATTCGAACTCCCCGAGAATGAAACAATCCAAAGCGACGACGTCCAAGTTGTGAACCTCGGCTGCCATGACGATGAGGAATTATTTCGCTATCGGCTCTTCGTGACGACATTCCTGGGATATGGCGTCAACGAAGGTCAAAAGAAGTTCAACCGACGTCTGACAAGCGCGAATTCCTCATATGAAATTTTAAAGAATCACTGCTTACCATCGAACGCTCTCCGCATAATCGAAAATGAGAAGGGCGACAAAGTCCAAACTAAGGTTTCGTCCAGTCTTAGGGTCTTAACCATAATCCATGAATTTAGGGTACGGGAAAATGGGAAAAATGTGTCAACGAGCTGTCAGCCGTTGTGCGCGGCAATGGCACATGTCCGGTGGACAAACGCTGCTTTATGGGCGACATCACCGCGCCGTCGATATCAATGTCCAACGTTGAATTGTACGGATTCAGCGAGTACTGGTATTCTGTAGAAGACGTGCTTCATCTCGGCGGCCGCTACAGTAACACGGCGCTCCAGTCTGCGGCCAAGAGATTCTGCTCCCAGCGGTGGTCCTCTATCCAGGTATACTACCCTAATCCTACTGTTATATATGCCCCAGTATAGAGCAACGCTCGAGCGAAAGTCTACCCGAAAGCCGACCAAGAACGCCTCGAGACGCAGTGTTTCAAGTCTGCCTGGATTAACGCGGTGCTGCACGAAGGCTTTGGCGTCGATAGGATGGCGAATCAATTCAAAACAGCGTCGACGATCGCGGGACAAGAGCTCCAGTGGGCGCTGGGTGCGATGATCTACCACATGCGCTACTATCCTCTCGGCGAAGTGCAGCGAAGGAAATTTGACGATGCACGGTAGGATTTGAACGAGGATTCCTTATCATAGCCGTTGGATCTTAGGAGAGAACACGATTCACAGCGTCTCTCATTCGTCTCAATTCCTTCGATCTTTGTGATCCTAATCTTCGCCGCCATCATTTTTGCAGTCTACACGGTTTTCAAAAGGAAAAACGTGCTGGCGATGC
Source organism: Steinernema feltiae (assembly GCA_007213375.1). NCBI lineage: Eukaryota > Metazoa > Nematoda > Chromadorea > Rhabditida > Steinernematidae > Steinernema > Steinernema feltiae. The sequence goes on along the minus strand of MQUG01000465.1, from coordinate 23,895 downwards.
GCAGAAACACGTCTCTCTACGGGTATATGATGCTTGTACAGGATCCAAGCGGATCTTACATGAAAAATTATCCTTAATTCGTAGTGTAAAGATAAAAATTAATTATTTATATGGATTATATAGCGGTTGCGGCATATCGATGGCGTTTTTTACGCGCTTTGCGATGGGTATAACGTGGGTGGTGGTGGGGCATCGTTTGAGAGACTGTCCTCGTCTAGCGAAGTCGCGGACGGGGAGATGTCGCCATCAAGCTCGGCTTCATCGACATCGAGATCAAATCCGTTACCGGCGTTGGCGACCGCATTCGCTAAAACCGCTTTTAGGATAGTTTTGATTTGCTTCGCTTACCGCTCATTTGCTTTAACAATTCTGTTATCTGCTGCTGCTCCATGAGGGGAATGTCCGTTATACTTGCTTGTCCTAGAATTGCTTTTGAGGAGATTATATAATTATGTTGTGGTGAAACTAACTTTGCAGTGTTGCCAACGCACCAGCATGAAGACCCATTTCAATCTCCTTTTGTCTTTCAGCGATCCGGCTCACAAGCTTCATGGCCCAGGTGATCTTCAAGCTCACATGGCCACCTTGCTCAACTAGGAGACCCGGCTGTTTCAACATGATAAAATCTCTGGCGAAGTCGAGCGCTTGCGCGGCAGTGATGTGCCCGTGGAGTTCATTGTTTTTTATCTAAATTTTGCGTTCAAATAGCATAAATAAGCATCTTCTTCGCTCACATTGACCATATGCTCAACAAGTTCGGCATCCAACTCGTCGCCAATCAACTTTGGTCGACCCCGGCCGCGTCCTCGTAGGAATCCCGGCGATCCACTCGTGTGAGCGGGGTTACTGAGATCCAGTTTGAAGCTCTCCTTCTTCACTGGCGTCGACGGCCCGCTTTCGAGGCAATCGCCGCTATGTCCAGGCTGATCGGCGGAAACGACGGGGATATCCTCGATCAATCCCGCTGCGGCGGCATCTTTGGGTGCGATGTTCTTCACTTCACGCTTGTAGTAATAGGAAGCGATCGCCGGGGAATGTTGAATCTGCGCGCGGCTGCGCTCGCACCATGAATGTGAGCATATTCGGCGACCAATCTCTTCTCCTCTGGCGTACAGTACTTTGATCGACGGCCAGCGGCGGATGTTCGGGGTTGCGCTGGAATATTTCGTTATCCGTTTAGATTAATATGAATGTAATCACGTACAGGGAGGCAGCGGAGCCTTGTTTACGGGAGAAGTACAGTGTCCGACAGCGTGACCATTCTGTTTATTGTGGAAGATCTGCATCAGCAGGGAGTCAGCGTCCACGTTATTCGCTGGAAGAGCTCCACTAGGAGCAGGCAGCGCAGGAGGCGGCTGATCCCTTTGAATCTGACAAAGCGAACCATCGCGACGTTCGCACGAGACGCATTTGCACGGGTCGATCTTCATTACCTCCATGATCCTCGTCATCTGATGGTGAAGGTACTTGAGCGAAGCCGAAAGTTCTTCTATCGTTTGGCATTTCCGCTCCTCTTCATCATCGCTCTCCTTGCTGCCGTTCTGCTCACCAGCGTAATGATGACCATTCTGCTCTTGCTTAGGCTCAACGCCTCTGTGCATCAACGAGCTCAGCAACGAGTCGAGCTCGGGATTCTGGACGGAGGAGATCGCGGCGGTGATGCCAGGCTGTCCGGCGGTGCTCTCGAAATCGCGCATTGCGTTGCGCCGCTGAAATTAATGGATAAATGAATAGTTGATTGAAAATACATAATAAAAAAGAACAAATAGGACGCGGCGAATCCGATGCGAAACGACATCGTGGTGAGAATAAATGTAAAAAAAAAATCACGTCAGAGGTGACAAGCGGGATTTGCATGAACAAACACAACATTGCATATAGACTGAAAGACTGAAATATGTATATAGACTGAAATCCGGCGAGGATTTGGGCGAGAAATGGAGAGAGAGCCCCCCGAAATCCTACTCTCTCATCAAATCTCATCACGAGAATCAAACAGTGACGCGAAGCAACATTCCTCGCTGTGAATAATTCACAATCTCGGAGAGATCACGCAATGTCCTCAGCACTCAGCACAGCAACAACTGCGGCTATAAGCGCCTAATCGAAACCAAATTAAACATTCTCAGAAATCGCGCGCAAAAAAATGCTCCGAGCTCCGCGTAGTCATAAATCATCGAGCGGAGCGCGCGCTAGAGACAGTGGAAGGAAGCAAAGATCATCGCGATTCAATTGAAAACATTGAAATTTGAAGAAAACATTTAAAACAAAACAATCGCGAAATCGCGAACAAAAAAGTAGAAAACAAGTGCGAACAGCGCGCTCTTCATTATGGCGCGAGGCGACGGTGTAATGATCTCGCAGCACGGCCGGCGTTGGACGCCGCGCCACACGTGATAAGATCAAAGAGCGCGCGCGCACACACGAAAAGGAAAGTAGTATTAAGTTGACATTCCGCTGAAGGGCGAACAAATTGGATTATGGCAGCAGCGATGGCAGCAGCAGTGTTAGCAGAGTGGGAAATCGCGAATTTGAAGGATAAACAACAGCTGTTGCGGATTTTAGGATGCTGAATGGAGAGATTAATTCCGGGGGCATCCCTGGGAGCGAAGCACTAAGGCGCGCAAAGTGGAAGCAAGGCTGCTCCAACGGCCAGCTAGAAACTAACGTTTCCGCGAAAAGACATCAAAACAGCGAGTTAGAGCGATCACACATCGAATCCATCATCTTTTGCAGCTGCAAAAGTGAGGCGAATGTAAAAAAGCCGATCGCGATCGGTGTAATGTAATGTCATCATCAAATCGGAGGCAAAAAATGGCGAAATGACCGAATTTTAGACGAGCGCGGAGAAAGTTCCGTGTTGCGAGGGTTCTCTGCAATATTGCAAAGGAGAACGGGACGGCCAGACATCACGATCGGTTCAGACGGGACAGGTGACAAGTGGACAAGAAATTCAGTTTTTGTCTCAACAGACTCGAGTCTCTCTGGGCGTTCGCAACATTGCAGACATACGCGACGCAGCGATAAGCAGTCGGAAGACCGATATCTTTGAATGGAAAGTAACTCACCGCCTTCCCGATCCCAAGAGAAACTGCGTTTGCAATGTTCCCAACAAAAAGCGATCGTATGCGATTTTCAAACTTCCTCAACCTTTTCGACTGAATCATGTGATACAAAACGCAACGAGGCAGAAATTCGCAACTCGTCTCTTTGTCAATTAGCGCAGCGCAGGGACACACAGGGAGGTGGTCTCAACCGGATTTTTTCAACCTAAAATGTCCAGCTGTCGCGACGCGCTTGTCAATAATTTCAGTCGCTGGATCGGGGACAGAATTTGATGACAAAGCTTCTCTCAAATGTTGCAAAGTCACATGCGACAGTCGCAACAATCCACAGATTGAAAACACGCTTCTTCAGAGCGCATTGCGGACAAAAATTGCTGAAATGTTGCAATCAGCTGTCTGAAAGATCGCAGACACACAAAAAGCGCCGACGCGGCGCCGCTGACCTCAAATTCCATCGGTTTTTCGTCGTCTACAAATGGCAATCTCTCTGCCGCGGCCGCCGCTCTCAAGGGTGCCAACGCAACATCTGCGCTGGCGCTACAGAACGCGACCGAAAAATTAAACAACGAGCCGCAAACATTAATTTCTCAACAAAAAATTCGCGTTATTTATTTTTTAATTAAATTTGATCGATTTTCATCAGCATGTCGCAAACCTTCTCCTCCTCTCGCGCGCGCGTTTTGGGAGGATGTCGGCCGTCGTTCCGACACAGAGGACCACCGGGCAGGCTACTACGACACTCTCTACTGTGTGGTCACCCGCCAACCGCAACCGCGGCGGCGGTGGTGGCGGCGAATTGGCGACGCGGTCGTCACGAGCGCCTACTGCTGCCGCCGCCGTTGTGCCTGTGTGTAAAAAAAATTTATTTGTCAAATTATATTTTCACTCTCCTCTCGTTGTGCTCAAATACAAATACTCACAGAGCGAGAGTGGCGACGGACGAGGCGCGCGCACAACAGTGGTGGGCTGGTTGGCAACACACACACACGCGCGCTACGATCGATTCGTTTTTGGCATAAATTTTGCAAAATTTTGGATTTTTTGGGGATTTTTGCGAGCGCGGACGCGGAACTTGATCTCCGCTTTGTCTAGATTCAACTGCGCCCGCCCGCGCAAACTAGAACGAGCGTTGCGCGCGTACCTCAACGCCCTCGCTGCGCTCATATAATAAAACAATATTTTCTTTCGTCAATTTTATTGCCTTCTTTATTCCAGTTACGACGATGACGATCGACCGCGCGGCGGCGCGGACGGTCGGTGGACGTCAACTCGACCTTCTCGTTATGTCTGCACGCTCCTCACACAGTTTTTTGTTCACCACTCGGTGGGAGGTCAACTATATGTACACTTCTGTGCGCACCGCTAGTGAGGTATATGGTAGCCCCTGACACTTAGGTTTTTATTTCAACAACAAGTTGTTAGTCAATGGGGAGGAAATACAATCCAGAAGAGAGGAAGATGATTCCGGGGCTTCGGAGAGGAAGGAGAGTTACACGTGAGAGAGATGAACACCAAATACAATTACAGTATACCACGATAGAGGGATTAGAGATGAACATGGAGACTAGCGCGCAAGGGCAAAGAAACAACAAACAATAATGACGATGCGGCAATCTGTGATTCTAGAAGGAGCGAGAGAAATGCGGACAGAGGAGTCAATAAATTATTTGAGAAAGAAAGACGAATCGAAGCTGAAGGAGCTCTTCAGAAGACGTAATCCGCTTTGGTCATGTCGATCGCCCAACGGAACTTCTCGCGGTGTGTTTTGCTGAAGATCTTCTCCAACGGGACCTCGTTCTTCATGCACCAGGCTACGGTAATCCGCGGATCGAGGTAGTTCAGCTTGGAAGTTCCCAGAGCGATTTGCTTGTTTTCGTCCTGGAAATATATTTTGATAAGATTGTGGTGAAAATCCGATTATCCAGCAGTAGTTATAGTGACTACAGCCATGAATCAACGACTCCCTGTGACCTCAGTGCCCTGTCGCGCTCCTAATGCCCTTAGGCTTGTGCCTCTGTGCACTCATCAAAAGAGGATATTCTCAGACATTTCGCTTCCCGTTAATATTAAAATCACTGGGATCATACTTGGCTAACAGTCATCACTGAATACGTTCCACAGTTCCTGTGATCGAACCTGTGACTTTCCGCGCATCAACCAACAGCTTTGGCACTGAGCCACGCACGCTCACAACAAACGACGCTTAATCCTCACCTTATCGACCCGCTGTATCTTCAACTTCTTCAGTTGCTCCTTGACGCGTTCAAAACGCTTCTTTATCTTCTCTTTATCTTTTTCAGCGCACTTCTCGTACTGCTCCTTAATTTCTTTTGCCTCTGCTTTCTTCTCTTTGATCTAAGAGTACTCCATTAGGCATGTACTTGGAGGGAGTTCATACCTTGGTCTGTAATGTCTCCATCGATTTCTCGTGACTCTTGGGAATCGCGCGCTGATGGTTACACAAAATCGCAACTTCGCGATTTGCCCGGTTGTATGAGAGAATCTGATCATGAATGCTTGCGTTCTTCTTAGTCAGCTTGTCCAGCTGCTCTTGTAGCGTGATTGATGCGTTGTACGTACGGAACACCTTTACGGTGAGTCCCGGCATCAAACTTTGCAAATGTTGGTTGAGCGAAGTAGTCTGCAAGGTGAACACGGCATAAGACATTGTCAAAACTACGGTAGCCTACATCCAATCGATCAAACAGATCGTCGTTTCCGTCCTTGTTCTCCATGAACAACTTCAAATTTTTGAAAACTCGTTTATCGACGGAAACACGGTTGAAGTATCGTATACTGTCCTTACCGAGGAAATCAAATTCGACCACGAATCTAGAGAAGTATTACGGTAAAAAGAGATAATAAAAGGCGTTTCTTACTGTTTGCCATCGATTTCCTCGAACAACTTGATGTGTTCGACGCGTAGAGAGCAGCAACCTACCGTGTCCGCCTGTTCTTCGGCGTCCTTCTCATTACCAGCACGAAGTGCCAGTTTGTCAATGAAGTAAAGAGCGACGGCGCGTTGCCTAATACGCATCTCCTTCGACTTCCAGTCGGCCGTGTACATCTCCCGAATGTGCGCAACTTTTCCCTTCAATTTGCGCGCAGTTTCGAACTTCTCGTAGTCCTTCTCGCCCTTGATCTTCGACGACGGATTAAACATCATGTACTTGTTCTGACCGAGAACGTTCTCCGTCCACGAACACAGCCAGCTGACTGAGTTATCGTGACGGACCTCTTTCCATTTGTGGCCTGCAGGCGGTGGCGGAACCTTCGAACCCCTATAAACGCACTTTCCGCTAGGGACGTCCGGATTTTTGGCTTACTTTGAGCAGTTGATGATGACATCCTCAGGCTGGACGCGTTTCTTTAATTTTCCCATCTTCGGATGACCACCGCGACCACGGAAGAGACCGGGAGGTTCGATGCGGAAGTTTCCAATCTTTTGTTTGTGATTGTCGATGAACGCAAAGCCGTACTGCTTCAATTCGGCCTCCTTTTGCTCCTTGATCACCAACTTTTCCTCCTTGCTCATCGCTTTTCTCTTCTCCGTGAGGCTTTTAAAGTGCTCGGCGATTTCGAGAAAATTGCATTTCTTTAGATCTTTGATGGTCTCCTTCTCCTGGGAAGTCATCTCTTTGCGCCAATCCTTGAAGAAGTTATCGTTGAACTGGTCCTTCTCAGTGTATTCGTGGTCAAGCATTCGTGCGTAGAACGTGGCAACCTCCTCGGCGCCTGGAGAAAGCACCAACGGCTTTTTATCGTAGTAGAATTTGACGGAAGCGGGGAGCACCTCGTATTCGGGAGCGAACATTGGGCCAAAATGAACCAAAGTGTTCCATTTGACTCCGTCGGGTTTCTTATCCTCTTCCCACCATTTCCAGATTTCCTCTTCCTCTTCTGCCTTCTTTTTGCTCTTCTTCTTCGGCGAAGCGCCGTCTTCCGTTTTTACCTCCTTTTTGGGCGTTTTCTTCGGTTTCTCATCTTTTGACTCCCTCTTCGATGTGGAAGCTCTTTCTTTTTTCTCTTTCTTGGCCTTCTAAACAAAACTAAACATAAACTAAGCTCTATACGCTCTACGCCTCCTACCTTCTCAGGAACAAACTCCTCATCTTCGCCGTCATCGTCGCTGTCACGCGTTTTCCTCCGCTTCTTCTTCGAATTCGTTTCATGTTTTACCTTTTGGCCCCAGCTGACATCATCGTCGCTCACGGGTTCCTCTTTCTTGACGCGAGCGCTCCATGGTTGATCGTCGTCCTCATCGCCTTCACTCATCGGCTCTGGTTTTGGCGGTTTCAGTCGATCAGCCCACGGCGTTTCGTCTTCGTCCTCGCCCTCGCTCATCTCTTCCTTCTTCGGTTTGACCAAACCCGAGTTCTCGACTCGCTCTGACCATGCAGTGTCGTCGCCGTTCTCATCGCTGATTTTTGGCATCATGGTCAGCATCCGTGGAAAATGGTCGTCGAACTGCAATGATTATATGTGTTTGGAAAGCGATGCAGGCAATTTCTTTACGCGATACTATAATCCGCGAAATTAAAGAGCTGATCGGACAAAAGCAGATTGAAAACATTATTCTAGGCAGTGCCAGATCAACCCTCCGCTGCCAGAAACCCCAAAATCTATCAGGTCGTCTATGTCTATACTTAAAGAATTACGTAGACGAATACAAATGGTCGGTCGATAAACATATTTTATGTTTAATCAACCAAATTCATTTAAAAACCATTCTAGGTTCTTCTCACATTCGCTCGATTCGCTCAATCACACAAAAGCGAGCACTCGCGATCAAAGTACAACTAATAAATACAGATCGCAAGTCATACAATAAGTCGTTTTTCGAGCAAAATGCACTTAAAACCGAAAAAAAACATAAAAAGGAAATAAAAAGGTGGCGACTGAATTGAGAAAATCGTCACCGATCTGACGCGCGACCAACAACGACGATAAAGGTGAAACTGAAAAGTACATAAATACAGAGGTGAGCGATCAATTCCGATCGATCATTTGGAAAAATCGAAATCGGTTCGATCAAAGATGTCCGGACAGCGTTCTGTCACAGAACAACTTTCAAAACAAGAAAGTGGCATTTTCCAAGATTCACATCAAACAATTCATTACTCTCAAAGCGCTAAACATCGCTCGTCTACTGTGAAGCGCAGCACAGCAACTTTTGCACCTTTGCATTGAAAGCTCGACCGAACAGAAGAAATTTACATTTTGATTGAGTCTCCCAACGAACAAATTGAAGACACATTGTCTCCTCTCCGTATTTCTTGCACAGACCCTCAAACTCCAAAAATCAATGACTTGTTGTTAATTGGTTGATTAGCGCAATTTGGACCTGTTTTGGGCGATGAAGTGACGTTAATTATGAGCGAAAATTCCAATGCGGACAACAATTTGTCTGCTTTCAACGATTTCCTCGTCTAAATCCGTCGAAAAACACTGAAAGTCCGACTCAGCAGTCCGAATTCGCCTACTGACAAAAGATTTCACTTGTGTCTAGACACTTTGACTTCCTTGAAGTATACAAAAAACGTCTGGTTTCGCACTTTTACACTCAGACCAGACAACAAAAATAGAAGATTTTCGGGCTGAACGTTCTAGACAGTCTGTCGGACACGTTTTCGTGGGCAAAAATGATTTGATGGAGAGCGCGAACGACTAGAAGAGCAAAGGGGCGAAGAAAAATAGCTGCTACGGGAGATGATGGCGTTCGTCCGACAACGATGTGGCGGCGGTGTTGAGCACCGCCACCACCAAACGAACGAACGACTGGGAGAGAGAGGTCTGTAGAGAGGGCAGACCTTCGCTCTGCTCGTGAAAAATACTAAGTCCGCGTCGCAGAGTCGACTTAGAATTTTCGCGTCGCGGCGGCCAACACAGCACTGCCGCACAGCAGAGAGGGCAGACCTTCGCTCTGCTCGTGAAAAATACTAAGTCCGCGTCGCACAGTCGACTTAGAAATTTTTCGCGTCGCGGCGGCCAACACAGCACTGCCGCACAGCGAATCGATAAGCGGTCGTCTCTCAGCGCGATACACTCGGCGCTCGTCCATTGACGTCCACCGTACTCGGAGTGGTTGGTCGCTTCGCTGGTTCGTTCGTTTGTGCTGCACACACACATTGCCGACCGGACGAACGACAACGCATCACAGCCACACACACACATGTCTGATGTATAATTCAATCAACACAACAGCAAGCAAAAGCCGAAAATGGCTGCAGCAGATGGTGGTCCGAACCTTCTTTTGCACATAAATTTAGGTTTCCGTCGCTTCTCTGCGTTCCCCAAAATGAAAACATCAATAGAAATAATTTAAATTAAACAAAATGAATACAAAATTCAAAGCACGGGGACAAGCATAGCAGATTCTCAATTTCCAGCGGCTTCAAGCTGTTTTCGAGCGTCCTCAATAAACTCGGCTGATTCCTCGCCAAACGAAGTTTCGTTGTCAGCTAGAAATTTTTGAAGATCCTCGACGTACTTCTCACACTTGCGCTTGCTAACTCCGATGGTTTGCTTGGTTTCCTGAAATATCAACGGTAACACTCCTAGAAACATTCAACAAGTCACTCACCAAGGCGCATTCAGCCATCTTCTTGGCCACATACTTATCGTCCTCAGTTTCAGCCTCTTCGGCCATCTTTTTCGCCTTCTCGGCTTGCTGCACGGTCTCCTTCTCGTAGTACGCGATCTCCTTCACAAGACGTTTCAACGCTCCGGTCTTGATCTTGAGCTCACGGACAAGTGGAGCATTCGTAGCCATGGTTCTCTCTGCAACGACAAAGGATGAACTAAGGACGTCACCTCGCTCGATCAATCGCCCATGCATGGAATAGATTAACGCGAAACGCATAAAACAAGCATAACGAGAAGATATAGGGGTATACATGCCACACCCACCGTAATCAACAAGGAATCGTCAGAAGAAATCAACCGAAAACGCAAATCACACATTTGTTGAGCACATGTAAAATTAAGAACATGTCAAACTTCAGTACATGTTAAAGAATTATGAGATCGTAGTCTTCAGTGGTTTGCGTTGGCTTGGGCAGCACGAGTTTGTGAGCGCGTCTTGATCATGCTGGTAACTGGAGTGTGATTCGACGAGGTGCTCGGCTGAGGTTGCATCGCCATGCAGACATACTTTTCGTGCTTCTTGCTTTGCTGCTTCTTCGCATGCTCCATCGCTTTCTTCATTGCCTGGCGGTCGTCGTCTTTGAGTTCAATTCTGGTCAAAGGGCGGCGAATCATGGTTCGGACAGTTCCTGAACGAGGAAGATAGGATTTTGTTGTGGAATTCAATCGGCTAAAAATGAGCGCGAATAAAGAAAATTTGAAAAACAGCAAGTCAGAGATCGTCATTATTGACGAACAATAAAACGAATACCGGGGTTAATAAGAACAAAATCCACACTTCGGCGTGGCTGACATGCTGTCGATATTATCGCGAACAACTGTGCGCGCGAGTGAGGAAAACACAATTTCGCAACCGAGAAGGCGTCACCGCATACGGACTGTAATCGTCAAGCACACCAACAACAACCGAGGGTGACTAATAAATAAATATACAGCACATTCGTTTCGTAATGAGCAAAGTACCCAATGGACAACTAACACAACCAATAAATACAAGCTCAGCAAACTACCCGGACCACATTCGCTTATTTCACAGGACATCTTGCGATATGCTCAGACTCGCTGTGTGTTATCATATCCAATTACACGCGGCATACCAGCGAAAACGACCTGGTTTAGACGTCATGCAATCAAAAATCTCGAGAGATGCTCGCAACTGATTAGTCAACTTCATAAACTCATAAACTAACTCGAAGTCACGCATTCGCAGCTAGAATATCAGCTTTCTATCGCATTTCCGCTTGAAATTGCAATTCACAGCAACGGAAACATTCGATTCGCGATCAATTCACTGAAAAATCAAAATGCTGAAATGAACAAAAACGCGCGAAAAAACAATCCTCGAAAACGTGAAAACGAACGGAAGACGTCTACAGCGATCGCCGTCGTTGCGAAACCGGACGATTACTTACTTCTGCCAACTCGCTCGCGAGTCGCGACAGACGCGTTTCCGCAAACCACTCGCTTGCAAACTGTATTGATAATCGGTCAACTCGCTCGCCAACGCAGACAGCAAACAAAAATGGAATGCCCCGAGCCGGGATCGAACCGGCGACCATTAGATCTTCAGTCTAACGCTCTCCCAATTGAGCTATCATGGCGATGCCGACAGTGGATCATATGAGCATGATGATAAATTGCGAATCAATCTGCACGAGATGTGCTGAATTTTTTTTTCGCAACACTGAAAGCAGTGACAAAAGCGCGCGAAAGGGCTGTTGCAGAAGCTGCTGCAAAGGTTGCAAAAAATGAAGGGCAGCGAGAGGACCGAAACGCGTTCTTCCATTCATCGAGTAGCGCAGAAATCCAATTTATCAGCGATAATCGTGCGTTTCTTTCCAGGCAACATGACCTTTGAGACAGTTGCCCCGCTGTCGCTGGAGAACATTAGCATCAACTCATGGCTCCATGCGAATTTCGGTCACTCGCGTGCATTCACCACTTGGTTACTCCCTCCGGCCGCCAGAACAACGCCACCAGCTTTCCTGGCTTACCGTGATGAGGTTGTGCAATTCATGAAGGTGTACGTCTTGCGCCGGGAGTTAGATCTCCGAGACGAGGATCGCGCGCTGTGTCACTTCATGGTTCTCGGGAAAAACGGCCCGGGAAACTACTTCTTGGATGTGAAAGCTTCGCTCGACCGTTTGAAGTGGTTGGTCGGCGGCGACATGTTTACGCCAGAGAACAAGTTCATCCATTGCGTTCTGTTCGGAATGATCGAGGTTTGTATTTTCGCTGATAATTTCTGTATTTTGATAATTTCTGCGCGATTTAGGAAGCTGAACTGGAGTGGATTCGACAATTTCAAGGCAGAGAAGGATATGTACGCGAATTCCGCGAGCGTTGGCGTGGTCTGGACGTCTTGCTCGTGTTCATACACAAATTCTCCGGTTGTCCCAAATTTGTCCTGGACCTCCCGAAAACTGCGACCACCGCCGCGAAGTATTGCCTGTATGATCTGTTTCTGTGGTAAGTTTCTGCGCCTCTGCTCTCCTAATCGCAATGGCGTATTCCAGGTGCTACCGCAAAATGTCCAAACAGCAGAAGCGCGCAGTCATGCACAAGTGGATCATGACCGCGTTGATCTCGAAGGCCTCACGCATTCTCAACATCATCTGGGAAGACGCTGAGCTGCGAATGCAGTTCGACGAACAACAATTCAACATTCAGCTGCGGCTCGTGACCACCACCGACTGGTCTGATAATGGGCTCTACGGAACGTATTTCATTGAGGATTTAATCTACAATATCCTCACCATGCGAGACCGCACGCCGTTTGCTGCGGTAAATGAAGTTCTGTTAAATATTAATGTTTTCATGCATATGCAGTTTCAGCTCAGCGCTCGTCTTATTGCAGAGCGGCTGTTGGCGGCCGATGCGAAGATTGCGAATGCTTTACAGAAGAGGCGGCTTTCGAAAAAAGAAAAGGAATATGTCGACGAAGAAGCAATCGAAATCTTTGGGATCTTCCGTAGATTGGGGCCGCTGGACACGCACGGTCTCCGGCAGTTCCTCCACGAGCCTTTTCCCCTTTACTAATTGTAAGCCGGCTTATCATTGACCGCGTTGTTTTACTCGCTATCTTTTATTAAATAATTACAAATTATCGTAAAATTCAAGGTACGCATACAGACCCAAAGGAGCATGTTTTTCACTGTTGTGAAAGTCGGATGAGTGCGAAAAAATCGAATGCGATGTCATGCGCAGAGAGACGATTGAAGAATATTCTGGATGCGATGCCATCCGCATCGCTTTTCCCTCCGATTCGCCGACATATCAGAGCTCCGCTTCCTCGATGAGAGCAACCGACGCAGTCGAATCATGTTGAACCTCCAGAAGCGGATCAAGGGCGTTGACGAGAACAAGGCGTACCTGGGCACGCGCATCGGCATCCGCGACAAACTGCTCTCGCAAGAGGTGCAGGAGCTGCAGAAGGAGTACAGCAAGCACGCGACCGCCAAACTCTCCTTCCCGAACGCGACCGCGCTGCACGAGATGGAGCTCGTGGTGACGCCGAGCGAGGGAATGTACCAGGGCGGCCAGTTCAAGTTCACCGTCTCCGTGCCGCCCGAGTACAACAACGTGCCGCCGGTGGTCAAGTGCCTCACGCGCGTGTGGCACCCGAACATCAACGAGGACGGCGCCATCTGCCTGAGCATCCTGCGGCAGAACTCGCTCGACGGCTTCGGCTGGATGCCGACGCGCCGCATCCGCGACGTCCTCATGGGCCTCGCCGACCTCTTCGGCGACCTCATCGACTTTGACGACGCGCTCAACAACGACGCCGCCGCCCAGTACAAGAACGACCGCGCCGGCTTCAAGCGCAAGGTCGACGACTACATCTACCGCTACTGCGAGAACAACAAGCAGCGCCATCGCGGGTATTGATTTCCCGAATTCCGACTCAATCTGTGATTTGATAATTGAAATAAACTGCGTCCTCCTATCAATTCTTGTGATTTGTACTTCGATTCCATACCAGCAAAAACAATGCCACGAGCCGGGATCGAACCGGCGACCTTTAGATCTTCAGTCTAACGCTCTCCCAACTGAGCTATCATGGCAGCGAGTGTATTTCTCGCTCATAACGGAGTTAATCGCTGCGTTCATGACTGATGACGGCCACACCTGTCGTCGCCCGTTTTGGGCGCTCTCTTTCACACTCCCTTCCTTCTTCCCGCTCGCTCACTGCAACGATTAACTCCGACGATGGCTCGCTCGCACGACCATGTGAATCTGAGTCTGTCGGTGCGTGATACGATTACGCGACTCTGTCAGAATGCCGGCAACGTGACGTTGAATTGCTTGACGGAGAAGAACTTCAATCGTCCGATCAGCGCTGATGCGGTGACCGTCGAATCGATCGAGCAGTTGAGAAAACTCTACTCGCAGCTCTGTGTGAGTTCGTTTTTTGGTTTGAAAAGCGGTCGCTCTGAGATGAGCGAATGCGTTGGCAAGTCCGTCTCGGGGAGGTAGCGGAATAAATGCGCTTGATTTTGCCGTTTCCGCGTCGTTCGATTGCTTGACGAGAAAATTCGGAACAAAACGAACCCAAACCACCTTGATTTGCTCATTCCGGCTCGAATTGTGACCCAGCGCGAAGCAAAAACAGCGAATTTCCATTCTATTTTTGTTTTCTCGTGATTAATCCACCAATTAGCAAGATTCAGACTGAAATTCCCAGTCGATTGGCCTACAAATCAGCCAAATCCATCCATTCTACCCACAATTCAATCTCATTTCTCATTCCAGGAAAACATCCGCCATGTGCGAGAAGGAAAACGAGCGCCAAAAGACGGCGAACTGCTGCGGATGCTCGCCTCCACCTCCGCCGAGTCACCCGAAGAGATTCTCTTCCGTATCGCGCGCGAAACGCCGCGTTCTCGACAGGACGAGTGGATTCCAGTCGAGCCAAAGGTCCCCACGCCACCGATTCCCAATTCTGTTCCTCCGTTTGATGCCGACGGCTTCCGCGCGGCCTCGCACGGACGCACGACGCCTCCGAAGCCTCCGCCGGTGTTGACGAAGAAGATCCGCCGCTCTCCGGGGACGCCGTCGTCTTCTTCGTCGTCGGAGCGTTCGATTCAACGCAATCGGCGCGCTCGAACGCCCAAGTCGACCACCGAAGACGGCTGGTCGTCGTCGACCTCGGCGTCGCCTTCCGTCGCTTCGGAATCGCAAGTCGAAGAGATCGCGCGGAAGATGACGGCGCATCTGATGCAGGACGACGCGCTGATCAACAAATTGAGAGAATCGCCGTTGCAGTCGGCCAAGGTGGACGAGTCGCTGGCGGCGGAGATTCAGAATATCGCGCGATCGCAGCTCCCAAAGTTCCTGAGCACTTCGCGAGGAAGTCAAGGGAGTTTGCCGCCTTCGCTGCCTTCGAGACCGCTGATCAGATCGAATGTGCGCGATGAGGTCCACGTATGGCTGCTCTCTGGGTTGTCTTATCTTCAAATTCGCGCTTTAGACCCGACCGAGCACGCGCTCCTCGATCGCTTCATCCGGCGATGACACAAAGATCACAAGTCGTCTTGCCGAGCCGCCGAAGCTCATCGACCAGGGAACCGATACGGTAGAGGATGGAATCATCAATGCGGAAGTTCCGCAAACGCCACAGAAGAAGCTGGTGGACGCTTCGGTGGCAACAGACCAGCTGACGCCTTCGTCTCAGTCAAATTCCACTCCATCGACGTCGAATTCGTCGAATCGAAGCGTTGGACAGATCGGCACTCGATTGGCTAATCATTTGATTCAGCGGTGCGTCCTGCAAACCCTCAATTCGTCTAAAAGATCTATTTCCAGAGGCAGAAACCCGATCGTAACCGTCCGGCCCGATGGCAGCGTCGTTGAAGTGAACGGAACGGCGCGAGATTCTGTATCCAGAGTTGTAAGTCCGTAAATCCTCGAAAAGTTTCGAAATTAAGGATTTTAGAAGAAACTAGAGGTCGTCAGCGCAACGTCTCCGCTCCACCCTAACGAGGACTTCTCATCTCGACCATCTTCGTCGCAATTCAGAGAAAATTCAAAGATTCTCGTCCTCAACGAGATCGCCGTTCCGAGCAGCGATGCGCCGTCGAGTTCAGAGGAGATGGAAGACGATCAGGAGGTCGAGACGATTTCTGCGTCGTTGGCCACAGCGACAAAGTCGGAGGAAGAGTCGACGCTGAATCAGGTCTCCCCGATTCCGTCGGAACGAGTCTGAGAGTCAGGCTGCTACTGGTGATTTGACTGCCATTTCAGACATATTCTGGTGCCATAAAGAAGCTCATTTGTGTCTAGACTGCCCCCAATATGTCTCTGTCCGTTCTGTCTCGGTTGTGCTTGCAGCGACCGGTCTAGACACCCAATTGCAGACAGGAATGCATGTTTTTTTTGCAAACAGACACATAAATTACTCGTCCAAATCGATTTCGCAGACGTCGGCGGACGTTTTCACAACCATAAACAGCTGCTCGTCCCTCATCTATCGATCCAAACCGCAACGAAACACACAAAGGTCAGAAAGGACGCTGGTCCTTCTCGGGATTTCCCACATCCTCCGCTCGTTGCGACTGCTGCGGGCGAAAACAGCCGACCCCATTGACGTCACGCACAACATCAACGGGCGAGCGCTGAGCGGAGGGAGAACGGAAGAACGAGAAGTCGGACAACTTACTCTTCCATCCCACACATCGATCGCACACGCGCGCGAGAGGCGTTTCTTCTTGTTTCGACTCCTGTCCGGAGCCCCGCGACTTTTCTATTGCCTGCGGGTGGGTTAAGGTGTGTGTGATGACCGCCACAAGGTCATTTTGCGCGCGCAGCCAGAGAGAGAGTTCCGTTGGGATTGCTCTCCTCGTGGTGCGTATATCGTGTTCGCTGCGTGGAGAGTAGCGGAGCAAACAAACAACTTGTTTACTCTGGGATGTTCGCGTGCTAATTGCGGTTGTTAACAGCCGCGAAAGACAAGCTAATGACCGAATCTACGCCTAATTCAGTCCTATCCAGTCCCAAATTAACGTGTTTATTGCCTCTTACCCTCAAGCGAAAGCAATCCTAACGTCTTGAACCCACAAATCGACCCTCTTCCACCACAAACCAAAGTTGCAATTTCGCGTCAAGCACGCCACAGAATCGATTAGTCCGAATGCGTTGTTTTTGCAGGAATGTGCGGAGGATGCTCCGCTGGCTCGACGTCAAATGGTCGTGTCGGCGGCGAAGAGAAAGATTCCGCGGAATCCGACTCGCCGCTCGCGGACTTTCTCAGACAAAAGTGAGTTTCCAGCGGCCTGTTCCAGACACAAAATGACATTTTGCAGACAGTTGATGAACTCTCGAGCTGGTGCTAATCGAGCCTACGAGCCCGCTTACTATGAACACATTGCAAATACATTCTCTCATGCTGTAAGTTTGCGTTAAAAAAAATCGTTGCCGCCAGCAGGGGTCGAACCTGCGACCTTGGGCTTATTAGACCCACGCTCTAACCGACTGAGCTATGGCGGCGCTATCTGTGTCCCTCTTCATAGTGATGTAATTCTAGGTGGGCATTGGCCCCAGCGTCTACATCTCTTTTCTCATGATCGACGCCTCGCATCGCAACCTCCAACTCTTTGTCAGCTGCATCTACGGGTTCTTCACGACGGTTCTCTTCTCCACCTCTACCACCTATCACCTCTTCGAGCTCCTCATTCGCCCCAACATGCCGCAATTCCGCCGGTGCCTCCACATCGTCGATCGCGCGGCCATCTACTTTTTCATCGCCGCCAGCTACACTCCCTGGCTGACCCTTCGTCACTGCGGCGTCCTCGGGATTCACCTAAAATGGCTAATTTGGGTTTTCGCCTGTCTCGGGATACTGTATCAGTACTGTTTTCACGAAAAGTACAAAACGTTCGAGACGATTCTGTACGTGATCAACGCGGGTGGTCCTGCACTTGCAATGTTCACTATGGTGAGTCCCGTGAAAGTCGCGCCCTGGGACTAACGTTTGGCTCCTAGAACGACAGATCCGGTCTCGACACGATGATCTACGGTGGATTGGTGTACTTTGTGGGGGTGATCTTCTTCAAATGCGACGGGAGGATCCCTTTCGCCCACGCCATCTGGCATCTCTTTGTTTTAGTCGGTGGGTCCCACAGCGATTTTGAATTTCAATATGAAAGTTCCCATTCCAGGTGCATTCCTTCATATGACTACGGTATATACGCACCTTCTTGGTCCCGATAGGAACAACCCGGTACCCCTGGTCGATTGACGTCAAAATATTCTAGGAGATTACTGTAATTCAACGGGTTGGTGAATCTCAAAATTCAAAAATTCCACATAGAAGTCTAGAAAGAGAGATTTGGAGTGTGTAGGTGATTTATAAAAGTGTCCGCGTCTTGTTCATTCAATAAAGTGACTAAATTTGTGTTTGCATGTGCAGCCCGTAATAGCTCAGTCGGGAGAGCGTACGATATCTGCCGTACGGGTTCGGAGCCAAGCGATGCGAAGCAAAGCGGTGCGATTGTAATTCTATATATGTGGGGCTCGTCCCCGAAATGTCATGTTAAACGGTTTTTCTCTTCTACGGTCATCCCTTCTCCCGGCACGCATCGATCCGACGAGAACTCATACAGCTGTCTGCGTTGGCGAGCGAGTTGACCGATTATCAATGCAGTTTGCAAGCGAGTGGTTTGCGGAAACGCGTCTGTCGCGACTCGCGAGCGAGCGAGTTGGCAGAAGTAAGTAATCGTTCGGTTTCGCAACGACGGCGATCGCTGTAGACGTCTTCTGTTCGTTTTCACTGCATTTTGCGGTTAGTTCACTTTTTCGCCTCGATCGCAAGCCGAATTCAATGATAAACGATTAGAAACGGGGGTTGATCTGGTGAAATTATCGTTCACTTGGGTTGTGCAATGTTTTAGCGCGTTTCAGGTGATTTGAACAGCAAGTGCGAGCGGGGAATGTGACAAAACCGACGATTTTCGCTGGATTGACCCGATAAATGTGCAGCAATCGATGAACGCTGTATTTTGGAGGTGTTTTTGCGACCCAAAGGGAGCGAACACCGATATGCGAGAGTCGAGGACCTTCAGTCACTCATGTCCGCTCAGATTTTAAGGAATGAACGATTCCAATCTTCATTTTTTCGTGAAGATCAAGTCGTGTCGGCTTTATTCGTGTTGCATTCGCGAATTTATCGATTGTGCCACTGGGGTAATTCGCTTAGGTCTATTCTTACCAATCGCGCTTTTTCTCGCTGTTTCTCACGATGTTTCTCGTATTTGCAGGCTTCTCGCTCTTCGTTTTAACATGCTTTTAAGAAGTATTTCTTCCAAATTCTGCGCGCATCACATTCGAACGGTACGAGTGAGGAGTGCGCGTTGCGATTCCAACCAAACGCACTGTTAGCGAGTTCTCCAATCAGCGATTTGTTTATTGCAGGCTACACGGGCTACAGCATCACTGTCTGCGCTTCGGGTCAAAATGGAAATTCCCAAGTTTACCGTCGATCCCCACTATGTACTCTCCAACGACACCCCGATCGTCAAGCTGGATGCGCAGCAGGCGTTCGCGGCGTTGACCACACGGGAACAGCGCTATGCTCACTACATCGCTAAGGCGTCTTTCTCCGGCTCGTTGGCCGTCTTCTCGCAGGTGTGTAGTTTACGTTCCCACAATTGAGTGAATTTGATGATCTAGGTCAGTCCGGAATCCCCTGCTCTATTCGTCCTCTTCTACCATCTGTTCGCCGCTGAACCGGTGGATGAGATGAGGAAACGTGCTGTAGAGACGTGCGAATTCACAGAAGAAGAGTTCACCGCGTTCATGACCTACGTCATTGGCTTCCTTGCCAACAGCGGTAACTACAAAGGATTTGGTGACACAAAGATTGTACCAAACCTGAGTCCCGTAAGCTTTCCCTACTGGCTGTACCGTACCGATGGCGTATCATCTTTAGGAAAAACTCCGTAAACTCATCGAGGGATCCAAATCTACAAAGATTAATGCTATGCGGCAGATCTACGATGTCATTCATGTGGCAATTCATGATACAGGCAAACATGTTGCTTCGCTGGGCTTCAACAATGAAAAAGCCACGAACACCTACCATGGATGGAACGTCACTCGAGAGGACTGCGAGCTTGTCGACCGCTTTCTGAAAGCGAAAGGCATGGAAGCTTACAACACCCGTCTTCTCAAAAGAAGCAAAGCTGGACGATCCGAGTTGATTGTTTACCTCGCTTCGGCTGATGACGCCAAAGAGATCTTGAGTGAAGAGTTCGAGGAGCATCGCGTAACCGTGCGGACCGGTGACCACGCGGCGTTTATGAAGCGGGCCGCCAAGTGGTTGCGTGAAGCTGCCACCGAGGCCGCAAATCCTGAGCAGCGGCAGATGCTCGAGAAATACGCGGATAGTTTCACATCCGGAGAACTCAAGCAACACAGAGAGGGATCGAGCTTCTGGATCAGGGATAAAGGTCCGGCCGTCGAGAGCTACATCGGCTTTATTGAGAACTACCGTGACCCGGCTGGTGTTCGAGGCGAATTCGAAGGATTCGTAGCCGCCGTGAACAAGGACACGTCGGTGATGTTCCAGCAGCTTGTGGACAACGCGGAGGACTTGCTCACGCTGCTCCCATGGGGTGCCGCCTACGAAAAGGACCGATTCCTTCGCCCTGATTACACCGCTCTGGATGTGATCGCGTTTGGCGGCAGTGGAATTCCTTCTGGAATTAATATTCCCAACTGTAAGGAAAGATTTTTGGCGAGCACGCTTATCGCTCAATTGTTACAGACGACGACATCAGACAGGACGAAGGATTCAAGAACGTCTCGCTTTGCAACGTCATCTCCGCGATTCCGAAGCAGCGAATCACTTTCCTGAGCAACGAGGACGAAACGCTCTATTTGAAGTACTTCAAGGAGTCGTTCACCGTACAAGTCGGCCTCCACGAGCTTTTGGGACACGGCAGTGGAAAGCTTTTCATCAAAGAAGACGGCAAATTCAATTTTGACCGACGCTCCGTGAAGGATCTGCTCACCGGTGGAAAACTCGAATCGTGGTACGAGAAAGGAGATTCGTGGAGCTCCAAGTTTGGAGAGCACTCGAACGCCTACGAAGAGTGTCGAGCTGAAGCTGTGGGATACTATCTCTCCTGCTTTGACCATGTTCTAAAGTAGGCCTTTGGTGATGTACCCAATCCACCAAATCCGCTTTTTAGAATCTTCGGGCACGAAGGCCAAGAAGCCCAGGATGTCAAGTACGTGAATTGGTTGAACGAAGTGCGCGCCGGGCTCGTCGGTCTTGAGTTCTACAATCCGGAGAAGGACACGTGGGGCCAGGCGCACAGCCGAGCTCGCTATGTGCTCATGAAGGTGTGCATGGCCGCTGGCGACAACTTTGTGACGATCGAAGAGATCGCGGGCGAAGACGGTAAACCCGACCTCCTCTTCTCGCTCGATCGGTCAAAGATCGACTCGGTGGGCAAACCCGCTATGGCCGACTTCCTCAAGAAGCTCCAATTCTACAAGTCGACCGGCGACGCGACGCGCGGCATTGCCTTCTTCAAGGAGTGGGACCGCGTCAACGAACTCGAGTCGCGCTGGCGTCAAGTGGTGATGGATCGTCGCACCCCGCGACGTCTGTACCTCCAGGACAATACGCACATTGTGGGAGACGAAGTGAAGCTGTCAAACTATCCTACAGACCACCAGGGCTTCATCCAGTCGGTACTGGATCGCTATGATAGCGAGGAGATCGATGCGGTCGAGCAGCAATGGTACAAGGACAGTGAGGAGTTCAAGATTCGCACGGTTCAGAATGAACGAGTCGTGTTTTTGGCCTCCGCGAAATAGTGAATTGTTTTACTTTGTTTATAGTTAATTTTTAATTTATTGTGAGCTCTGTGAAGCATAAAGAGTTGGACTTTGAGTTGTTGGGATATCTATCGCTACCTATAGTAAACTTATAGGTCAATGAGGGGAGGAAATCCTGTGCTAATAGGGACAATTGAAACAAATCAGCCGATGGCGCCGTAGATCATTCGTCCTTCTCATGCATCCTCAAGTGACAGACGTGCGCTGCCGACCAGACTCTCGGGGCCGCAATTCGGTGCACTTTTGTCTTCTTGAGAGTGTCGTCTCTCGTCGACGTTCGTTGGCCAACGCGATCGAAACTATGGTTTCCGGCTTGATCCTTTTCATGCGGATTTGCGTGCGTGCGAGGTCGCTGAATGCGCGCAACGTCGCGATTTCTAATAAATTAAGTTGTGTTCAGATCACCAGCGATGCCACGGACACGATTTTCGAGCCTCGCAGACGACTTCAACGCCGGAGAGGAGCTCAACAAACGTCAGATAGCGACCCTCTTCATCCGAATCGCTCGACAACGCGGAGGACGCCGACTCCAAGATGTTTGTTTCTCTTCGTCGCCCATAATGAACGTCGTTTTCAGTCCTCAATCCGCCATCTGCTCCGCTGCGATGATGCTCCACCGATTCTTCACCGCACATTCGTTCGCCGACTTCGATTGGAAGGCGAGTTGATCTCTTTGCTCTTGAGGAATCGAATCGCGGATTTACAGGACATTGCGTGCAAACTCGGGCAATTGCAATATTCAGTGAAGATCTGCGCAGCGCGTTGGCTGAAGGTGGTCACAACTAGAGAGGAGTTGTTCGGAGAAGTAGGACCAGAACGTTTCCTTCCGTGATGCATTGGCGTGTTTAGTTCTGGGACAACGCCGCAAGTTTATTCCCGCGTTGAAGCTCATAATCGCATCGCGCAGTCAACTCGAGTTGTAGCCTGTTTGGGGTTTCTTGGGCATTACCGTGTTCAACTCCCTCACGCCGTAATCAATTCCATGAAGGAAGGCGGCCACATTGGCGAGGAAACGACGCAACGCTCTCTTCTCCACACGTCCGATGCGTAAGAACGAATTTGCGCATTCCAGTTCTACAAATCTTGTTTAGGCTTCTGCTGCCTCTCAAGCAACATTTCCGCAAGATCGCCGGCGTTTGTCTTCAACTCGCATGCATGGAAACGGGAGTGGAATTTGACTTTTCGCGGTTGTCGATGGAAGACATCGGGGAAGCGGCCCACGCGTCTGGTCCCTGGACGCGCAGCATCAGCGCACGAGAAGACCGTTGCGAAGAAGCTTGAGCGAACATTTCCACCTGACAGAATATTGAAGGATCAAGCTCATCCATCCGTCTGCGTCGGAGCACAAACTGGTGACGTGGGAGCAGCCTGCCTCGGACGAGTCGTAGCTCGCGTATGCTCCGTCTGCGTCGAGCACAAGTTTTTTACATTCATCGTAAAGTCAAGGAGTCAATTTTCAAATTGGAAGAAAGTTTATGGGAGAAATAGAAATAAACAAGGAAATCACAAGTAAACGAAAGAGGAAAACAACGACGAAGAGGTTCCACTTCACTCAGCGACGCGACTGGAGAAACAGCTTGGCGGGACAGGAAGCAGATGTGCGGAGCGAGGGCTTCTCGATCCCAGTTGTTCACTTCTCCGTCGCAGGTGAGCGCGCTGAAACTGGTGACATTGGAGCAACCTACCTCGGACGACTCGAAGCTCGCGTAGTGTAGTAGTAGTAGTCGTAGTCTCCGCTGGAGCAGCTGGAGCAGTCGATCGACGAGTATTCGATCACCGAGTCAACGGAGTTGACGGTTTCCGCAGAGTAGCACCGGGCAATGAAATGGTCAGCTGGGAGAGATCCAATTCGGGTGGATCGACGCTGGCATCCATATCTTCGCGGTCGAAAGAGTCTCCAGCGAGAGAAGGCGGCGGCGTGCTTTCGGCGAGGATTCCCCACGTCCAGTCCGCATACGACGATTCCAGTTTGTCAGCTTCATCAGTGGAAATGACAAATCGCAGGCTGCCATGAGAGGCGCACAGGCGAGATCGCCGGCTGCCATGAGAGGCGCACAGGCGAGATCTTCAGCATCCGACTTCTCGAAGACGCGTTTGAGCAACAAGATGGCTTGGATAGCGGAGATCATGAGAGCGGTGGAGAGTGCAGACGAGCAGAGAACAAAAATGTTGTAAGAGCAAACTGCAGTTCGAAACGCGGTGAAGCCGAGCGACTGGGAGAGCGGCTGCGTTGTCGCCTCTCGCTCGCCTCACGTTTTCGAAAATTCGAATTTATTCGTTTGTTCTACCGATGCGAGCGGCTTTCCTGCTTTCCTTGTTTTTTTAGATCTTTTCAACAATG
>MQUG01000464.1:0-23820 GCA_007213375.1 Steinernema feltiae | reverse complement strand
CACAGGCCCCGCTTTCTCCTCCGCATCGCGTTGCTTTTGTTTAGCGCGTCGCTTCCGCTGACCCGCTTCCCGCGCCTCTCACCGTTATTACCACGTTTTTCCTCCCGAAATCCCTGGAACGGCCGCCAACTCGATCAACGCGCGCGTCTCCGCCGCTTCGAGCAAACAAAAGAGTCGATTAGCTTGCGATCGGCCTCGAAATTCGAAAACTCCGCTCCCACAGCGCCTCGGCAGCGTCCATCCATCTCGCGCGCTTCAATTAGTCGCCTCTGTCACCGTCTTTGATCTCCTCCCGCCACTCGTAAAACTCGCATTATGCAATATTCGCCTCCGTTGACCTCGCCTGTCGCCCCGCATTAGCGCCCGAAACCTTAATTTTGACGCCTCCGCCACCGTAATCCCGGGAAGTGGACGCGCATTTGCATTTCGCCTCTGGGAACCTCCGAGCGCCGTTCCGGGCATCAGGTCCGGGGCACCCGAGGTCTCCGACGTGTTGAGCGGCGGTCAACGCGCGTTGTTTGTTCAAATCGCGTGGATTACAGGGCGGATTTCACTCCCTCGGAGTCATTGCCAACCTCAAAGGCGATAAATCAGCGGCCGACGTGTGTGGCATCGCCTCTCAGGTTTCCCGCCGAGCGCCGCGCGATAACGATCTCCTCCCAATGTTGCCACACGCTCACCTTGGAACATTTCACTCTAACTTGAGGTGACAGATGGCTCTCCTCAGTCCCGTGGAGCCCTAAAACGCGCCAATCACTCATATCTGAGCCCCCAACATTTGTTTCGGATTACGCGACTCCTCCACCGCGCCATCCCACACTCCGTTGGTCCGTTGGTCCGTCCGTCTGTCTGTTTGCGCAGCTTCCGTCCGCCTCAATCACGGAGGCACCTGCGCGAACTTCTCGACTTTCGATTTCGCACCTTTCGCTCGCCCGCCGCTACAGGTCGCCCTCCCTCGCTCCTCCGTCCGTCCCTCCGTCCGTCTGCTAATTAGGGGTCCTGGAGTTCCCAGAGGATCCGATTCGTTTAGCGCATAATCGACGCCGGCGCGCTAACCTCGTTTGCGGCCTCGCGAGATTCTCCGCGATTAATCACGCGCCAAAAGGTGCCGAGATTGCGTGCCGAGGCCCTCGGGCACTCGTTTATTCATTAATATCTCCGCGCTGATGAATATTCCTCGCGAGACCATCTCACTGACTCCTTCGTTGCAGGACCGCCCCCTTTCGTCCTTTCGCTGCCGCCGCCGCCGCCGGACAGTCGACTCCCCGCAGACGCCATGGCGCTCCGACTGTTGCTCCCGCTCGCGCTCCTGCACCTCGCGCTCGCCTCCGTCAAGTACAACCAGCGCCTCTTCGTCCAGACCAGGTACCGTAACCCCCCGGGGAATCGAGTGAATCGTTCCTTGCAGGGCAATCTCGTTCACCGACCCCACGAAGCACGGATTCCGCGTGATCCTCGACGACGAATTCCTCAAGAATCACCTCGCGCCCACCCTCCTCCCCACGCTCTACGTCTCCGCGATCCCCCTGAAAGAGGGCGATCCTACCGTATCCCGGGTGATCTACCCAGACACGGTGAGCGAGGAGAAGCAGGTGACGTTGAACGACCTGCGCGAGCGCTCGTGGTATTACGTGTGCCTCGAGTGGGAGAACTTTAACCGGCACAACGAGACGACCGGCGCCGACTGCCGCCTCTACCGTACCCTCGACCGCGTCGGCAAGTCGGCCGACAGCGTCGTCTCCGACGTCGAAGTCACCGACGTCACCTCGCAGCTGATGACTTTCCGCCTTCGCGCTCACGTCGACTTTCCCGTCCGCGTCTCCGTATCGCTCCAGAGCGGCCAGGCGCCGCTCCCCGCCGCCCAGACCTTCGTCTTCCGCGACTCCTCCGACCTCGACGTCATCTTCCCCTTCCTCCGCCAGGACACCGACTACGGTAGACTCTGCGTGATGGAGGAGCCGCTGGTGAACGGATTCACCGCGATGGGACGCCTCGTCGCCGGTCTCCGCAGCGAGAAGTGCTATTTCAGTGAGTTTCCGCTGCTTTCGGGTCTCGAAACGATTGATCTCGCGCTTTCAGACGACCTCAAGACCAAGGACTACGATATCCATACGGTAGTCGAGGCGAGCGCCTTCAAATCCGCCAACTCCGCCACCTTCGCCGCCGCGCTCCCGCTTCTCGCGCTAATAGCCTTCGTCGCGGGTCGGTAGCTTCCGAGCCGAGCGCTAATCCAAACAAAGGATTATCCTAACGGGTCCAAAGTCGTTCACACGATCTCATGTACAAATCGCTCTTCTTTTATTGACCTAACACATTCGTTTGTTTCCTGTCCCGAACATGCCAATAAACTGCCGTTAACATCGATCGTTATCGACTCGTAAACCTCAAAACTGGTAGAAACATGCGTTTTATGTCGTCGTGCGATGGTATCGCAGCAGCAGCAGCAGCAAGTTGTTGCGCCGCCGAGAGCGTGACTGACCTGACAAGGCATTCACTCGTTTAATTGCTCGCAAGATCCATATCCGCTGCAACAGCGGTGCAGGTGTCCGCACTGCACAATAGGGGGCAATTATTTTGTTTCGGGACCATTGTAAACACGATTGTCGAACGTGTTTACGGTTGTCTTGAAGATGGATGGTTGATGATGCATGCATGCAAGAAAGATGTCTGTCAAGGGGAGAATGGAGGTTTTGGTTAAAGTGAATGTAAATGCAACTGAAATCTGTAGGCCACATTACTTAACAGGACGCCTAACACTAGTAAGCAGTCTCGCGTTACATTCAGCTTAGGCCTGGCGCAGTCATTTTGAGCATTTTGTTAGCCAAACAATTCATAATTGAATCTAGCTACTACAGCAGTGCGTTCCGCGTTCTGAACACAAATGGCTTTTGTTAATTTTCGTTTCTGAAACCTGCGGGGGCCCAGCTCATTTATACATAGGATAATTTCAAACCTATTGGAGATGTGCTGGGTGACAAAGAAAGCTTCGCTTTGTGCTGATTCCAGGGCTAAAACGTGCCTGTGGTTAACGTGCATGCGTCTTCACTGCTCCGCGGCTCGGAATCGACCGAAAACATGCAAGCTGCGCTTCTTGTCTTTTCATGTTTGCATGCAATATTCCAGTGAACCGGTCGGCATCACTGCGAGACATGCGAGCGCTGCTGTTTGCGCGGTCAACTTGTACGGGTCATATCTTTGTGATGAGGCCGATTCAGCCCAAAAAAATTGATAACTTTTATGCGCGTGACTATTTCCTACACGCTGGCCTTTCATCTTTCAGCGGAGCAATCCCCGAGCAGTTATTACTTTTCTAAACAGCGTGTTCAGAATTTTTCATTTCTGCATTTTGAGCAACGTGTTCGTGCCGGATCGCTTCGCCTTAAAGAACTCCCCCGCAACTCTTATGCTTGGCCAGTTACAGTCCTTGGATTCACTTTTAAACCCCGTAAAAACAGCACAAAATTGTCGGATTTTTGTAGTAAACATATTTACTATCGTGACTCATTCTTGATAAATCGTCGTCGCATGGGCTCCGCGAGAGGAAGGGAGCGGTTACTAGTGATAACGTGTTCATAGGCGGACGTAAACGTGGACGTGTTTTCTTGCGAAATAGACCTTTCCTTTCTCTTTAATGTAATTAGTTTGCACGCAGGGAAGCTCCGTTTTTAAGTGAAATTCAAAGTAAAATGACCCGGTGCGGTAAGTCCCGAAATTTTGAAAAACAACGGATGATAGCGTTCAGATCGACCTTTGGCATTCGACGACAACGTGAACGAAGCTCCCGAGTCACTCGATTCAGTCCTGAACGTGAACACTCTCCAGCGATACGACGAAGTCTTCACCCCGGACGCATCGACGTTGAGTTGCTGTCCGATGTTCAGGATGGGACGCAATGCCCTGGCTTCAAACGACGAGTCACGGCGATTGTTAGGAAGCACCGCGTCAGTTTGGAGGAGTACGACACGAATATCGAAGGATGTGCGGAGAAATTGAAGCTTTTTAAAGAAATCGAATCCATTCTGCGATTGTCGCAGCGGAATTTCTACGTTTTGGAGTGTTTCGGATACGTGAAAGAGAAGCGGAGCGATGGAACGGTATGAATCTATCCTATCCAAGCGGGGTTTCACTTTCAAACCCAAATTTTGTTTCAGTTTTTCATCATGCGCTTCACCGAAGAAGTTCTCGTAAAGTTCAGCGATATTCAGTGGAATTCAATGATTGCGAGAGGACAGACTGTAGTCGCAAACTACTTCAACTACGACCTGAATGAAGTAGTAAAATTCATAAATCTCAGCAATCTCTCAATCGGAACGTTCTGCTTGGACAGAGTCTACTTTGATCGACAGTATCAGCTGAAAATTGGAGATCTCCGGTGCGTGGAAACGACGAATGAGGCAAGTTGGTAGGAAAACTCCAGTTTTTTTTCAAAAGTGGCAGGTATAAACTGGGGCCATCTAAGTTTAAAATCGCTTGAACCAACGCGTTTTCTGATCTGAAAATTCAAAAGAATTTCACTTTGACGCACGCAGTTGGAGCTCCAGTTGGAGTGGAGCAAAAGCGAGATTGAAACAAACTGTTCGCTACTATGAGGGGCCGCCGGTTGAGCGCCGGACGATTGGGCGCCTCACCAAATGCCCTTATCTGTACGTAGCGCTTAGCTCGCTGTTCGGTATGTCACCTGGCACTTGGTTCGCTGTGCCCTACGAAACTTGTTAAGCCAAAAAACTAGGCTAAAAGTCGTCTAAGGCAGTCAGCCGAAGCTTAGATGTTGTCATGCAACGCTCCTCTTTGTTGAATTTCCTGCGTCTCTGGATTTTTCAGACTAAGAATTCCGTTCCTTTACATGATTTTTGATTTACATAGCCGTGCCAGGGGTTTATACCCACCCTTTTAAAAGCACCTATTAAGGTTAAAGGCAATCATGATTTCTTCAACTTGAGCCTGCTGCTCCTGGGGTCTGGAATGACGGAGCGATGCTTCTACACGTTCTACTTTTATTTTGTCAATCATCTGAATCTCTCCGTGAGCTAAGCTTTTAATTTATCCACCCAGTTTGCTTTCAGCGCTTCCTTAAAACGGCGCACATATCTGCCGAATATAGAATGACGCCAAAAAGGCGGGAAAAATACGTACTCGAGAACGCGTCAAAGTGTTTGATTTCACCGAAAAGGTACCAAAATATGTTTAATGTGCAGTTTCTCAGTTCTCTTAGCAATCCGCTGCCGGAAATTGTGACGCTGTTCAACACGCTACTAGAGGAAATGGCCAAATATCTGAACATGCGAAGTTTACAACTCTACGATGCACAAATTGAGTTTACTTACACGATCAACGCATTTCGGGAAATGTACAAAGCGGGCCTTTATGAAGCAAGTCAATGGCCAGAGCGCCTTCAAAGAGCTGTTCTCATCGTTGAAGAACACATCAGCAGATAGAAGCCGCTGAATGCAGCCGAAGAGACCAACATTCTGGAATGTGTCATCGATCTTTCGTTGAGAAAGGGATGCTCGTCAATAGCATCAACTCTTCTTCTGGGCGGTGAATTGCTAAAAATTCACTTTAACTAATAAACGTTTTGTCAGCGATTAGTACAGAGTGAGCAGGAAGTAACGGCTAAAACCGACCACAACTTTTCAACATGAAAATCAAACTAAAAATTCAATTTGGGATAAAACGACCAAGGAATTCTACATTCACACCTCAAAGTCGTTTTCAAAAAGCACTCCTCGGGCTCCGATGTTCGAAGCAAGGCCGCTGCAACGACCTGAATGAGCTGTTATTCGTCCGCAAAGTTCAAAAAATTTCTAAAAGACGATGTAGGAGCTGTGACAGAGGCTACGGTGGCCATCTTGTCGTTTAAATACCCGAAAACCTAAACTGTACTATAAAAACAAAAATATCACTACCAGGCTTAAAGGAACACGGACATCGTTCCAAAAAAGTCTGAGATTTTTCTGAAATTTCAATTCAATTCGAATTTCACGGATTTGCCGAAAATTGGCGTTTGGCGTTGTACGATAGCACTTTGACTGTTCTTTGCCGAAAACGGCCATTTTCGGCCGTTTCGAGTGCTTCTGATGGCATGAAAGTTCTTCGCGACCTCGAATAGGTCTCGAATGGTCGTGGTAACACAGGTTTGTGGCTATTTGGCCGAAAAATCGCAATATATTGTCATTCGCTGACCAATCTTGGACTTAGACGTTCGCGCGCAACCACACATCGCGATTTCTCGGCTATTCAGCCGCAAACCTGTGTTTCCATGGCCATTCTTGACCAATTCGAGGTCGAGAAGAGCTCTGATGTCATCAGAATCACGTGAAACGGCCGAAGCCGTTTTCGGCAAAGAAAAGGCGTCGGCGCTCTTCGGGAGTAATTCTGAAACGACGCGCACCTGCTGTCGTAACACGCTGCTGTTTGACGTTGCAATATTGCTTCAAGTGATTGCTATAGAGTGGATGACGGTTCTCCTTGTAATTCTCCTGCATTGTCTTCTCCATTAGGAATAAACAGCTCTAGCTAATGTTCACTTGGAGTGAAATTCAAATTATTCGTTAACAAACAACAACACATGTCAACTGTTCAGAAAATCAGGTCAAACTTTGAACGCCAACTCAAGTGTGAATATCTGATGAGAGTCAAAGTTTGTCTGAGCGATTACGCGAGTAATCACATCCACAATCTTCTCCTCATTCCACTGCGCCGGGACCTCAATGTAATTTTCAAAGAGGATTTCGTAGTATCGGCTGCAAAATCACACATTTATTGAAAAATGTTGCTTTCTCGCATTCCTGTTTGTTTGATTTCTTTCTCTGCATCAAATGCCGCAAGAAAAAAATATTTCAACTGGAAAAGCGAGTTTGTGTTATCTGAGGCGGAGAAGCCAACGATACATGTGCTCGATAACCGGCTCGTGGCTCGGCTCGTTCTAATTTTTGGGTCGTAGTTCGGCTCGATAAGTTATTTGTTGATATCGAGCCGGTGCGATTTTCGAAAAACGAGCTTTTTTCCATTCATTTAGATCATTTAGATTCATTGTTTTCTAACCAAATCGAACTGTTAAATGCACAAAACAGGCAAATTCACTTAGTTAGCTTCAGTGAATATTGAGTCGCCTGGCTCGCTGCGATTTTCGTAGAACTCGGCTCGATGAGATTTTTGACAATCAAGCCGGCTGGTTGGCGCGGTGACTTTTTTTTAAAATGCTAATGCTAAACTGAACCTGAACCACACATTCTTATACTTGATTTTGCCATGTTTACACAAAATTCAAACAAATATAGTAATAAAGATGCAAGATGTTAGTCAGATCTGTTTATCGCGACTAAGGAGGGGATGTTTCTGATCTCTCTCTTCCGTGGGAACAACTATTTAATTAAATTCTTATTGTTCGCGCTCCTTGTGTTTGGAGTCGATTTTTCGCACGCTTACCGCTGCCACTCTGTCTTTGTATTGTCATCATGTTTGCGGAATTGGCAATCCTACAGTTCTCTCTCATGTTTCTATTCGCGTTCCTCTGTTCGGCAGCACTTCTTATTATCTTCTCACGAACACGTCCCTCAACTATCTACCGTACCCAGCCATCACTGGCAGTGCTTCTGTTCACAAACTTTGCTTCAGCTGCATCAATCATGCCCTTCGCTGCGTTATGGATCTTTTTTTGCGTTGGAATCATTGGTAATGAAGCCAATTAGACGGCCAGGCACATCAGTGACTCGTCGCTGTTCAGATAGGTCTATCGAGAACGAGGCCATTCTGGTCATAAGCGGTATTGTGTCTTGCAATTTCAATATTGTCTACGACTGCGTCACGACGGGAGTCTTTCTCCAACGCAACTGCTTCTTGGCGTTTCCGCTGCACTCTGCGCGTCACGCGAAGAAGGTTGTCGTATGGATCGTGGCGGTGGCCATTGTGACTGAGGTGGTCTTATTGACAATCGCGAATATGGCGAGTTTGGGTTACCAGAAGGAACTGAAAAAAGGTAAGAGTGGAATCGGGTGCAAAGTGCATGAAAAACTGAGTTTGGTTGAGCGCAAGAAACGGCGACAAAGTAGAGAATTCCTTAAAAAATGCGCTTTAAGAGTTAAAATTCATAATTTGGTCCCGATTTTTGACCTTTTTCATTCAAATAGCCATAAATATGTGTTGCGATGGCCGTTCTAGACCAATTCGAGGTCGCGAAGAACTCTCATGCCACCAGAAATTATGCGCTGCATCGATCATGCGGATAAAGCAAAAGAGAGATATTTAGTTTCGGAACATTCCAGAATGTTTCTCCTTCAACTGCATCCTCCTCCCGAAATCGATCGCTCGACTCTGTAATCTAACCGTCAAATGTGTCTCTTCGGTGGTCAACGTCACTCTGGGTATCACGTTCATCGTTCTGTTGAAAAAGAGAAAATTTCATGTTACACGCCCATGCGAGAGAAAGGTGAGAGGCTCTTGGGCTCTTCAAACATGGGTTAATCTCTACTTTCAGGTCAATCGATTCTTGATGTACACATTCATTTGGCGAACCATCTTCGAGACGGCGCCATTCTTTTTGGATCTGTTCTCGACGTTAGTTGTGAGTCCTGAAAAGTAGTCAATATTGCATCAACTTAGATGCAAAAATCAGGACTAAAAAGAGACTAAAAAACAGAAGAAAAAAAATGAATTCAAGAAAAAGCACTACATGAGAACAGCTAAGCTTAGGTTGTGTTTTTGTTTTCTTTTTGTTTTCTTTTAGCCTTGTTTTCTGGCTTACAGGTTTCGTAGGGCACACCGATCCAAGTGCCAGGTTTCTAAAAAGACAAATTCCGACCATCTCACTCCTGCTGCACCGCAGCAAGAGCATCGCGTTGCGTTATTTGATCACAGATAGAACGCTTTGGGGGCTTTATGGCATGAGGATTTCATCTCTTGTAAGTGATCAAACAATTATTAAAATTCATATTTTAGCTTCGGGTCAATCTCGGCGTCTATGTGGGAGCGTACGGCGCTCAAGAATGGTCGCTCGACATTTGCAGCATCTCCATCTCCTACTATTTCATTTTGGTGAAAAAGCCGACATCTGACCTCTTTCAATCAACAAATGCCAATTGACTGCGGATACTGTAGGAAGTGACCGCTTTTTAATAGGAGGAAGACTGTGTTACAAAGCTCTCAGGGTTCTCTGTTCTCAAGGAACGACTTGCGTCCGCACATTGGACTCACAGATCCCTATTTTGTCCACTTGATCGTCCATGTCCTCCTTGTTTCCTTGTAAACGATGTATTCTGCTGCCTTTTTCCACTAAGACTATCACAAATAGTTATAAAAGACTTCTT
Organism: Steinernema feltiae; assembly: GCA_007213375.1. Classification (NCBI taxonomy): domain Eukaryota; kingdom Metazoa; phylum Nematoda; class Chromadorea; order Rhabditida; family Steinernematidae; genus Steinernema; species Steinernema feltiae. The sequence goes on along the minus strand of MQUG01000464.1, from coordinate 14,515 downwards.
CTTGTTTACTCACTCTTGCAACACTTTGTCAATTGAGAAACTGCGTTGTCCTCTTCCGATTCTTCTTATTCTTTCTTGTTCTTTCCGATATGTGTCAACAACTAAGCTCGTCCTTCTTCGTTTCCAGCCATATGTATGTTCGTGGAATTTCCTGTACGTGACAACTTGGTGCGAATACCAGAGCCAAAACGAACTGATTCACAGAAACGAACAAGAGAAAGTACATCAGATAACCGAATAGGTCGCTCTCGATGAAAAGACTTGAAATTCCACCAACTTGATAGCAAAAAGCGGCAAACAGCGGCATGACATGATAGAAGACGGTGATGAAATTTACGAGAAAATTCCAGATCATCGTGTTGAGTATAAAGTAGGAATGATGGCGAAGTTGCGGTGGCGTATGCTTCATGACAATGTAGATTGCGAACAGTTTCAGCGGAACGCTAAAGCAGGCCGTTATGTCCAGAATTCGGTTAAAGAGAAGCTTGTGAGCGTTCATGCACCTCATGCGATGATGCTTCGAATGGGGAGGAGCTCAAGATATACGAGCAAAACACCAAACTCGAGCGATATTGAATAGCGTTTAATTGGAGGTAATTGAGTTGGGACCGAAGACAATAGACGAGCTTATGAAAACAAATCAAATCGGCGAGAATGAGTCGGTCGCCTCATTTTGTAGTTGTAGTTTGCGTTTCGTGCCTCTCCGCTGATCGCCACCATAACCGAACGCCACTCGTTGGATGTCTCTCATTACTATTCCGATAAAATGGAACAAATCACAGACAACCAGTGAAGCCTATTTTGCTATTTTGAGTTTCGAGTTAAAACTCAAAACTCATCGGCTTCACTGGAGACAACTTGTCTTCGAAGAACAAAAACAGGAAAATTGGACCAAAACAGAGATGACGCCAAAACCCGCGCTGCCGACAACAACATCAAGAGAGAGGGCAAAGATTACAAGACGTCGTCCAACTAGACACATAGTGCACTTGGTGAACCAGACGTTAGTGGACTTCTACATCACAACTACTTATTGTAGGTGCTTTCAGCCGTGTCGATACTTGGTGAAGCGCGGTATGTGTCATCTTGGCGTTCACTGAATTTGGTATATGTCAATTTTGGCGGCAGGTCAAACACGTTAAAACTTTTCTCTACGGAGCCTGATAAGCCAATAACTATGCTAAACCACTAAGGAAGGCAGCCTAAGCCTTACGCATTTACGGTATGGTTAACCAAGCACGAAGCTAAATTGCGGCACCAAGTTAGCCAGGTAACAGATTCTTGGCGCCAAGTTGTCTTTCTTCAGTTCTTCAGCTTCAGTTCTTCAGAAATGCTTCAGTTCATCACATTTTGCCAATTTACGGCCAAAGGGTCGCTGGCTGGGCGGCAACTACCTTCAATCCATCTGTCACTAAAACCGGATTCTCGATTTTTGTTCTTATATCAACGACAGGAGATTGAAGTTGGCAACTCGCACTGTTATGAGCGTCTCCGTCGTTAATAGAGCCGCTGAGCGGATTGCTCACGATGCCCTTCACTCTTCAGCCTCCTCTCCAAGTGCAACTGTACTCACTGACACCGATCGGGTCATTGTCCAGGATCTGGGACAGACGAAAAGAAAGATTGCTGTTCTGGTCAAAATTCACTTTATCAAGTTTTCGCTTCCTGATCTGCAGGCGAACATTCCCAAAGACGCCGGACTTGTGGCGTTTTTCCCTGAATGCACTAGGACAAAAGTGACTGAGGAGCTTTCGAATTGCTTCGATTTGGTTATTTACTACGATGTAAGTTGAAGATATTTGGGTTTAGAGTATTGAGCATTCCAACAAGTTCAGAATTCAACTGTCATCTACAATGACCTCATTCGATGCGTGCAACAAGTGAAAATTCCGCCACTTTCCGTTTTTCTCAACGAATTGGTCGAATTGGTGCCTAGAGAAAAGATTGCTTTGATCCACTCGGAGGAGGCGTCAACGTTGGAGATCAGTCGAGAGAGAGAACGACTTGGACTACAAGGTTAGCTATTATTTTTATCGCCCTTGCTGAGGCACAACTAACAGAAAAATCTTGAGCCGAGCCGAGCTACGACCCGGATACTCGATTTCCGGCTTTTTGTTGAAAATCGAACGAATTCGAAAAATTCGATTTCGATCCGAAAACTCAAAAAAACAAAAAAAAATTTTACAGTACAGAACAGAAAAGTCCTGTCTTGTTAATCCTAAAGCAACTAAACCATACCCAAATAACCTAAACCCAAATTGGCCCAGTTCGTAGCCACGCCTGCGCCTAAGCCTGAAAACGTTTTGATCATGTAAACGTGCACTTTAGGCGCCCAACTAAACGATGTGATGCCCCTCTACCGCAAAGAGATCGTCGCTGAAATTGCTGATCAAAATGGAATTCCCACACCGCGAACGGTCTTCGCAGATTTCTCTCGTCCCCAGAGCAAACAAGCGCTCCTTTCTGAAATTGTGAAAAAAATTGGAAAGTTTCCAATGTTTGCGAAACCGTCGATGCTGCTTGGGACGATCGGAACGTCAGCTATCGCTTCGCAGAAAGAGTTGGAACAATGGATTGACGATCGATTGGCTGATGAGAATTCTTCTGTAAGGTTCAGCTGATTTATCAGCCTTAAATCTTTCATTTCAGGGCTACGTGGTGCAGGAATACATCGTTGGTCGTGAGTTCTATGTGGTCACAGTTCTCCTGGCCGACGGGTCGTGGGTGCCGTTGGCTCTAAAGTATCTAGCGACTATAGGCAACCATGAATCGTTCTACTCCGGTGAGCAGAACGTGTAGATTGTCCTAGGTTCATTGGCACAATTTTCAGGAAAACCAATGATTTCCGTGGTTGAGCAATTTGAAAAAGCGGAGAAAGGCGAATTTCCCAATATTCGCGAATTTGCCGCCAAAGTTATCGGAGCTTATAGGCCTGTGCATCCGCAAATGTTTTGCATTCAAGGCTTTCAGGTTAGAATGACGCTGAAAATAGATTCAAAGGGAGCTCCTTGTTTGTTTGTTCAGAGAAAGGCGCGTTCATCGGACTATGTGCTTTGCGAACTCTCCTATCGTCCCGTTGGCGCTCCTACTCACAAAACGCTATACGAATCGTGTGGTAAGTGGTTGCCTTAAGCATACGGCAATGGAAGCGCCCGTTTTATGCCGTTTCTGGCTTTGGCAATTGGAGGAATTGCTTTTTAAGACTAAAATGGCATCGTTTTTCACCAAGTCTCAAATCTACTCTTAGAATCAATTCCATGCGCCTAAATTTTGCGCCTAAATTCGTTATTTGCCGAATGCTAAAAGCGCAGATTTTAAATGACGATTCGGTGACTAAAAATAGCTTCGATGATAGAATTCCGAATTTGGACGTCCCGTTAAGAGACCTGAATTAGGCCTGTTGCGTCCAGCGAAGCATGACAAGCCAAAAAATTAGACAAAGTTAAGTCTAAGCTTAGTTTAGCGCTTCGCCTGAAGCACAAAGCTTCTGCGCGTTAAGCTTTTTCTGGCTCACGCGAATTAGGTTGCGCAAAAGAACTGCTTTTTGAGACCAAAATTGACTTAGACCTTGGCCGATATCCTGAAATGACCGCATTCATGTGGCCGCATTCTTCTCGTCGAATCTTTGAATCAATTCCATGCGCTTCACTTTAGGCCTTAATCAGCATGTAGCAATGATTCTTGCTCATGTGGACCCCACCTACTATCCTCGACCTCCGCCTGAGTGGAAACCGAAAATCCAATGCAGCATCTGGTACCACCACAAAGAGGGCGTTCTCAACTCTCACAATCCGCTCCCTGCAAAGCCGCACATTTCGGGAACAGTCGTGGTAAGCTTTCTGTTCTGTTTTCCAGCTTAATGGGTCTGTACACTCCAGGCCGAGTGGAAAAAGAGTCCAGGAACAAAACTGCCCAGTGCCTGTCGCAGTAGTCACGTCACCGTTACGTTGGTCTTGGAATCGGCTTCTGATGAGGAACGTGAGCGTGACGCCAAGTGGATCAGTGAAAATTGGAAGCCGGATATTCGAAAATAGAGTGTTTGATGGGCGCGTACTCGAACTGAATGCCCTTGTAGTGAACGATGCTAATTATGTAAGGATTGTGTAGCAACAGGAATCGGCGATTGATGAATAAACCGCATTGCGGAGAAAAAAACACCTTGTTTAGCCAAACGCGGTTGACTGTCGTAATGATTACAGTAACCGATTACAGTAGCAAGTTTACTGTTTAGCGTAGGACGAAGCTCGAACGTCTATAGCAGAAGCTAACGGGCGGCACTACATTTACTAGAAAATTATAGGTTGAGAGGCGATTGAACTCATATGTCGTATTTTGAGCGTTGATATAAATCCGGTATAAATCCGGTTTTTAGTGACACATTTATTGAAGATGGAAGCAAAGATCAAATTTTGCCGCCCAACCGGCCAGTCTTTGGCGGTATTTTGCCATTGAAGTATTTAAGCTCACATATAGCGCAGAGCAGTGAAGTCAACGAGCCCAAACATCGAGCCACCGGCTCAAGAACGGCTTGAATCGGTGCGATTTTCAAAATACGAGCTATTTCATTCACATGCAGTTAGTTGTTTTCTAGCCAAATTTTGCATTTAGCCAAAGCCAACAGGCCTCTGAATTGATCAAATAGCAACCTTTATCAGCATACAGGAGTTATCACGGAGCGTCGTATACTTGCAGATGTAGCGCATTTCACAATTCGTGAACCTTTGGTTTCATTTCGCACATGGCCGACAGCTTGTCGGTGCAGTCGCGGGAGGTCCAAAGTCCGGTGATGTGGTCGACGGCAATGCAGTGGCCTTTGCTGGGGTTCGGTCCTCCGGCTACCCAGTTGGAGTAGTCAAAGTCGGACAGATCATCCCAGGTCCATTTTCCGTCGACGAACGACGCGCCCAGCCAGTACATATGGGCCATCTTCTCTGTATCAGCAGGTAAGAACAGCACAACATGAACCTACTGCGAGTGAGTTCGTTATCCGCCGTGCTGTGAATCGAAGCAGCGTTCGCACCAACGTTCTTGAAGACTATACCGACCCAGGAGCAGAACTGCCTAGCTGTCTGATAGTCCTCCCGAGCGTTTATGATCTTGTAGCACATGGTGCCCTCTGAGCTAGTGATCATTCCATTCGTGCAGCCGGTGGATCGATTCAGCGGCGCTGGCACAGAAAGCGCCAGGGAAGGAAGCAGCACAGCGAGTAGGAGGATCAGCATCGGGAACATTCAAACGAGAAGCGAAGATACGCGGTATTTATGGTCGCAAACGTGGACGTGGATTGGTTGGTGAGTGCATAAAGTGGTGCGATAGGCGAGTGATAAGCGAGCGAAATTCCAAAGTTCACTGCTTGAGTGTTTGCAGCAGCAGAAACGTGATTGACGTGAGGGTTTGTTTGTGTGCTCGATGCGTTTCTGTCAAATGAGCGTCGATGAAAGGCATGAATCAAGAATTCTCCGGCTTTGTCACCTTCTCCGGCTCTTGCAGATCGACACATTCGCACCTCGAAGCACCTGGAAGCACGTTCCATCCTACAAACTTTGGTGAATATTCAAATTCCTTCAAAACATGATGATGCAATTCTTTTTGAGCCTCAACTCGTGCGGACGGAAGGAAGAATGAGTCACAGAGTTTCAGAATTCTTTCGTACACATCACTGGATTGTACAGTGTTGATAATTTAATTCCAAAGTTCACTGCTTGCAGCAGCAGAAACATGATTGACGTGAGGGTTTGTTTGTGTGCTCAATGTTCATTCTGTCAATTGATCCTCCAAATGAGCGCCGATGAAAGTGATGAATCTGGTGAATCTGGTTTCCCGGGTTGTTCTTGAGTCTTGAGACTAAGTCAGTCACAAGAGCCCGCCGGAGAGACAGTTTTGCTTTGATTAAATCCGGCTTGCGAAACAAAGATATTCAACAAAGCTGTTCAAACTGTTTTTATTGAGAAATTCTGTCTAGTTCATCTTCAAAAGTTCAACAAATCATCTCTCCATATCAGGTTTCCAGTTGTCGCAAATCCACTTTGCGTCTCTGTCTCTCTCCTCTTCGGATTCAGACTCCAGAATGAAGGAAACGGTCGCATCCCGAGTGCGTACCGCATGCGCCAGCTCCGTTCCAGGCTGCACATACCACGTGGCCTGAAGCAAACTCACTTTAGAGTCAATTAAACGAGACGAGTTGCTCACCTTGACAGATCCAGAGATCTCCGGTTTGGAGGGGACGTCGTTATGACTCCGCAACACTCCCTTCGTGTTGTAGTACCAGATGCTGCTTTGGATCTTTGGTTTCCAGTCGGGAGACCGTTTCGGGTAGTAGTGAGGGTCGAGATGAGTCAGCGCCATAGCGGTGTACTGGTCTACTCCTGAAAAATGTGCGCAAATTGAGGCGCAATTCTCTCTGTGCACAAGCCTACCACATGAATCGTACATTGTGGCGTTTGCCACCACACCGGACACGCGGTAGTCGAACTCAGCCAGCGAATACTCGTCACAGCCGGCTCTCGTTTGGAATCCTTGAATCATGAAGACGTGAGGATGCGGTGGTGCGAATGCTTCGATCACTCTCTTTGCAAAATTGTAGACATTCGGGAATTGTCCCCTGTTGGCTGTTTCGAACGGTTCCACGATGGAGACCATCGGCTTGCCTGAACCTCGTAGAGTTGAAAGCAAAAGCACAACAAGACCCGATTGCTACCTTCGCGCAGAGCGTCGTAGAAGCCAATGTTCGGCATGTACTTTACCCCAAACGGCACCCATGACCCGTCTTGCAGCAGTATTGTTAGAACTTGAAACTCTCTGCCTTCGACGTACTCTTGAACCACGTAGCTCTGAATGGAAATTGCAAAATTACGGTAGGATTTTCGTCGTTTGACAACGCATCAAACCATGCGGCAACATCGTCCTCACAATCGAGCCTCGCGGTTCCGAAACTGCCGCACATCCATGAAGGCTTCGCGAACATGGGAAACTTGGGAATTGTGGTCATGATTTTCGAAATCGTCTCTTCTTTGTTTTGGCGCACTGAGAAGTCGATGAAGATCGTCTTGGGAGTTGGGACGCCCGCTTGTTCGGCAATTTTCGCTACCAGCTCTTTGCGATGCAAATGAGCAATGTCTTCCATGTAGACTCCTGCAAAGTGGACTTGGTAAAGAAGGTCAGCGCTGGGGGTACTATCATAGCAATTTTGGGTTCTAGCCCAAAATCGGGGCAAAACTAACCGAGAGGGGCCAAAACTTGATTCGATTGCAATTGTTGGCAAAGAAGACACATAAATGACAAGAAAGCGGAGATACTGCGAGTTCTATAAAGCCTGGTGAGTTAGGAAACCAGGGTAAACTACGGCAGTCAGCCTAAGCAGAGTTTAGCGCAAAGCCTACGTCAAAATTCAGATTTTACCGCTGCTAGTGGACAGATTTTGCCGGATATTCTTAGATTTTGGCATACCAGGCTTCGTAGGGCGTCAGGCTTCGCGCCAAGCTCTGATTAGCCATTTGAGTGTCTTATTTGTAAACTTTTCGTTTTTGGGATACAAAATGGTGTGTGGACAAGATATGAACGCTTCAGAGGGCAAAACCTTTTGGCCCTCATTTCGAATTTTGGCCCCGATTTGCTAGTAGAGCCCAATTTTTGCTAGATAGATCTAACCGTCATTACCTTCAAATCCAAATTGCTGCTTCACTCGACAAACATCCATAATGAGCGCCTCATCAGCGGAAAACATTGAAATCTTCTCTTTTGGCACCAATTGTGCCAGCTCACTTGCAAAGATCCCCAACGCTGACAGCCGGTTACTTCTTATTTCAAAGTTGCTGGAAAAGGTGTCCATTCTCACTTCCTAAACATTCAAATAGTCAGAAAATCGCACCTTTAAGCGTTACTTACGCCACCGAAGACGATCAAATCAAAGAGATCAGCAACCTCCGGCTTGATGTGCGCTTTTGAGGAGCCGGGAACGATCGCCACTAGAGCAGCGTCTTTGGGCATGTTCTCCTTCAGTCCTGGGAAGCCGTCGAAAAACGTGACTTTCGACCTGACAATCACGACGATTGTTCTCTTCGTTTTTCCGAGATGCACCAGAAGCTTTCGTTCCGCATTGGAGAGGAGAGTCGTTAAGGGGATGGGAAAGTGAAAGGGCGAATTTTCGCCATTGTAGACAGAGAGCGGAGCTTCCAAACCAACGATGGTCATTTTTCAGTTTACTTTACTTTTCAAATTCACGATTTTAAGTAACGGAGAACATTAAAGCAGAAACGTGTTTTCGCTGTTTTTGAAAACGCCCTCGCAGCGAAAACAGCTGATTGATTGATGAGAGATTACAGCGGAAAAACACCCATTCCCATAGATCAGTCTTGAGATGAAAATCGCTCATTTCAGCACAAACTCCGTTGATGGACACGATGTTCCATAAACTGTAATGCGACTAGACTGCTGGCTGGCTCTCAAGAGCTCAAACCAATTTCCCGGGATTCTGGGCGAAGATCATTTGGCCAACACGCAATCAAGCGAATCCATAAAATGCGACCGCGTGGTAGATTACTGTAGATTGCTTCCTTCGCATTGAACCAGTCACCAAATCGCAATTTTAAGCGTTACTTAACGGAAGCTTTCAACTTTCAACTAAGCTTTCAATGCTCTGGCTTTGTTGTTAGTACAAATCGCAGATATGACAAGTTTCTACAAACAATGTTCTTTAAAAAGCAAAGCTTCAGTTGGTTCCGCGCTTACATAATTACTGTAACGCGGCTAAACTGTTAGTGCGCAAACGTATCAGGATTCTCGAAGGAGATACTCTGGAATCGGCCAGCACCGAGTTGTCCTACTCCGGTGATTTCATTTAAACATTTTGGCTGCTTTTTCGCGTTACATCATTTATGGTACATTCCAATTACCTTGACTTGTGGCCTTCCAAACAAACAACGTTCAGACCCCAAAAAAGTGGTCAGTACAAAGAACGTTGAGAACCTGTTTTCACAGTCGATGATCAATCTGAGCGCTATGTACAGCGTTTCAACTGGGATATGGAAAGTGGGAAGGAGTTAACCGGAAAATCAAGCAACAAAAATTGATATTCCTCGAGTTAGGGAAGCCGCTACTGTTCTCAGACTGTAATTGGGAACCAGAAACTGCGGATTAAAGGCACAATGCTTGTGACAAAACAGTTAGTCATTTGCGCAACAGATAGGCTTTGTATCAGACTAGCCATATTAAGCTGGGGCTAAATCTAAATCAAAAATCACATAAAGTTAGTCTGAATTGTTGTCTAAAAAATTAAGAAACGCAGGAAATTCAAGAAAGAGCATTGCATGACAACATCTAAGCTTAGGCTGCGTGCTTGGCTCAGCTTAGACCGACTGTCTTAGTCTTTTGGCCTAGTATTTTGACTTACCTGGTTTCGTAGGGCACAGCGGGCCAAGTGGGTTACCTATCTAACAGCGCTAAGCGCTACGTGCAGACAAGGACATTTGGTGAGGCGCCCGATCGTCTGGCGCTCAAACGGCGGCGCCTCATAGCAGCTTATAGGCATAGCAGATTACAAAACGTTGGAAAATCTTATAATAAAACAGCGGTGGCGGCAAACAATCTATTATCAATCTATAATAAAACTAGGATTATGCTTAGGCCTACGCGCTTACCATGCTGCGTTGAGTGCATTCGGCTAAAAATCAGAATTGTTAAGCAAAGGATCGTTTGGGTCCTGCAGCTCGCTTCCAGTGCGGCAAAATGTGGGCGTTGGATATAACGTCCGGTTGATAGAGCCAAGATCTTCAGAACTGTAGCGTCAGACTTGTTTATTCGCCCCAAACATCATTTAATCCGTTCAGACGCACGCAGGTGAGAAACTCGAAAAACACTCCACTATTACTAACCGTGTTGTTGCGCACCCAAACGCCAGTCAGTCATGACCGACAGCCTACCTTATTACCTGAACAGAGCTATGGATGTCGCTGCCATTGCGAGCTTCTTCACCAAGAGTTTCACGATTTACGTGGTCATCGTGCATACACCGAAGAAAATGCGTCATTTCGCTAATCTCATTCTGATGGGACTTTTGTGGAATTTCTTGGGAAATTTGCTCTTCACGTTTGGACACATCATTCCAATGTTCCCCGCCGAGTGCGTCAGAATTGACGGAATCCTGAGTGCCTACTTTAAAAGTGAACTTATCGGTCATCTCTTCATCAAAATCGTCGCGCTCGTTATCTTGAACACCGCTCTAGCCATCCTGCTCTCCTTTCAATTTCGCTACATGAGCGTCGTTCATTGCTCCAGAATCGCAAAGCTTCACCCTGCGTGGGGCTATCTCTACTGCCTTATCGTCTATATTGCAGTTTTTGCACTTTACACGGTTATGTACGACAATTGGAGCATTCGAGTGACGGATTATCCGGATCAAAATCGCCTACCGCTTGGAGAATATCTAATGTGCTACAAACCGCACGGTGTGGCCAAAAGCGCTGTCATAGGATGCTTTATTGCTATCATATCTGTAATGGTTTTTGGCATAGCCTTCTTTAGCAAGCTCAGCCTTCATCACCTGAACCAAAAACATCCCGGAATGCACGAGAACACGTGTGTCCTTCAGAAACGACTTCTGCGAAATCTTCTCTACCTCACCGTGGTTCCTATCTTCTTCGGGGGGATCCCCGTGGTTATCGTATTCATCACGCTGTACTTTAACGAAATCAACGAAGCGAGGGTGATTTTCTCCATTTGTATGGTCATCTTGCTGAACTATGGAGTGATCTACAGTATAACGACGTTGATGGTCTTCAAGAATTATAGGATTACAACCAAGAAGATCTTGATTGCTGTGGTGCGGAGAATTTTTGAGCTAAAGCCAAGAATTGGAAAGAATTCAATTGGTGGCTCTGGAGTCACACTAAGGAGGAGACATGAAATCAGCCCCTAAAGGCTAGTTTAGCGTCTGTGCCTAATGTAATCCAATTACATGTTTGTTGATGTTGTAAAGCAAATCTATTATAATTTATTGGTTTAAGCACTAACAGTGGCTCTGCCTTTAAAGCAGATCAAGCAAACAAGCTGCTTTGCAGCCTACCATAGCCTACCATATAGATTACGCTCATCCAAACAGGCAACAGAATGCTTCACTGAATCCCGGCACTTCAAAATGCAGTCATAGGAGGCTTCATTGGTATCATAGCTGCATTCGCATCTGACATAGTCTTCTTAAGCAAGCTCAGCTTCCATAATTTGAATCAAAAACACCCCGAATGAGAATGTTCGAATGCACGTTTGTTCTCCTGAAAGGGTTTCTGAGGAATCTCCTCACCGCTGTTCCTGTCCCTCTGTGTCGGCTGCCCGTCATCGCTGCCATTTACTCTAACGCAACCAAAGGAGCGCAAGCGATCTGTACTGTTTGTTCAGACTAAACCATGGAATGATCTATAGCGCAACCACATTGCTGGTCTTCAAGGATCATAGGACTGCATTTCGGAAAATTGCGCGCTACGCAAAAGTCAAGACCGAAATCAGAAAGAAGTCGAATGCATGGGCTGAACATGTCTCGTCATCGCGTGCACTTCAAACAATTGAAAAGAAGTCAAATTCCAGTGATGTTGCAGTATTCGACCTTATAGTCCAAAAGCCGCACAAAGGAGTATGACATTTACTATGATAAGCTCTCCGGTCGTTTCAATGGAGAATCACAGCAGGCCGCTCTAATCCTGATTTATCTCATTTGCATCTTTTACAGGCTTATCGATTAGATGATGAGTCATCGGCCTCTGATTAGCCAACGGTTCAGCTGTTTGGGAAATTGGAAAACAGAGCTTGTTTTTTTCGTTCAATTCGATGATTTATGCTGAACTCTGTTGTCTAACAACACACGTGACGGCGCTGTGCTTCTTTCTCTTTCCCAGTCCGATAAAATCGCTCCTGAGCTCCCTGTTGCAGCAGATGTAGATGATTCCGCCAAATCCGGAAGCGCCTTGACAGAGATAGACGATAATCCCGGAGAGATGCTGCGGAATCGTGAAGAAAACAATGTTCGCCGTGTAGACGAGTCCGATGATCAGGCACGATTGTAGTACTATCTGAAAACTCGATTATATACATGAACAATTAGCCATTGGGTCCTACCACGATTTTAGCGACTCTAAAAGTTCTGTCGTCCCTAGCTTTCAGCTTCCAAAACGTCACTCCGATCAGCACAACGTAGAGCACTGATATGAGCGCTGTAACTGTGAAATCATGGATCATGAGCGTCTTGTTCGCGTACTGTAACGCTGTATTACTGTATTCAACGCAGTTCCTACCTCAGAATACGGGATTTTGGGGATTCTGGTGTCATTAAGCCCAGCATAGGGACTGTAGCTGCCTCCCAAACGCGAATTCGACAGAATCGGCGGATTGAACATGAAAAAGTAGCCAAACGAGGCCGCAGGCATCAGAAACCACAGGAAAATCCGTTGATCTTTGAACAGACGACCAATTTTGTCATATCCTGCTATATCGACAATCCGGTTGAGAGCCAACAGAGCGCAGGTCACTTCTGAACTGCTCCAGAGGGCGCTGAGCGCGGCTCCCGAGATATAAGTGAGCGTAGGGAGGCAGCAGAACATGCAGCCCTGTATGAGAAAGTATCCCTGATTGAGGGTGATAACAGTGAGGAACATGACCTCCTGAACGCCGAGGAACAGCATGATACGGTAGCACGAGTGTTGGAGGTACTTCTGCTTGGTCATGATCAAGAGGACCGGCATGTAGAAGGCCTAAATGGGGAATTTTTTATGTTATCATTTGATTCAGGGTTCACTACCAAGAGAAAGAGTCCAAATCCAATTGTGAACAATCCAGAACGGGTCTTTATGGTGCCCAATTGACACCATTCAGCATGCGGAATCATGGAACATCCATAGAGTCGTTTGAATTGCTGAGGATTGAAGAGAAACGTCTCCATGTTGACTGCAGAACCTGAACATATGGAAGAGAATGTGGAGAAAAGGGCGGACGACAATCGAGGGTCTATCTTTAGGCAATTTCTAATAAGTTCTCCTTAAGGTGAAAAAGGTTTTAAGAGAGAGATCCTGTAGGCATTGTCTTCCTATCATTGAGCATCTTCTCCCTTTGTCATCACTTTTTAATCAAACTTTGTCTTCTGATTACGGTAGGAGAGCTGACAATGAAGCCGCGACAAGGAAACGGCGACTACGAAAACGTTAATATCAGAACGTCGTCACCGCACCATTTCACCGATCTACTTAGTAGGCCCGATTTTTGTCAAACTTCCGCTTTTGAGGTTGAGGCTTCCGCCTACAACCACGTTGCTCCAACCGCATTCAATTACCGTTAAAGCTCTTGAAATTCATTTTTGAAAACATGTTTTGAGTAATTGAGATGCCCGCTATGTGACAAACGAAAGGAAACACTCGTAACAAACGAAAAACAGTGATTTAGCTTAGAAAAACACGTGTAAATCCGCATTCGTCAACTCATGCTGTAGATAGCTTTAAGATGAAGTTATAGGAGCATTCTAGAAACAATCAAAGCTTAATTTCCCGATGATAGTACAAGGAACTCGCAATCCACGGTCATTAAAAACGAAAAGTCAAGTGCACAAGTGACAAAGCGGGATGTGAAAGTTCACACGAGAAATTCCATGAAAGAACCTTTGATAGACAATATATGTAGGTGCTATGCTGTGCTGCTCGTTTGTAGCAGTCTATTTGTGTGCTACAATCTGTAAGGGCGCTCGTTTTATTATTAGTTTGACGAAAGGAACTTTTTTGAAAACGTTTCCGTCACCGTCATTTCGACGGCGGCTGTTATGTACACGCATGATATAACCGATGACGGTGCCGTCACCGTCTCCGTTGCCGTCACCGTCGTGACTTATGTACACTCTGTCATCGCAAAATTCATTCCATTCTCAGAAGTTGTGAGACACTCTGACAATCTTTTCATCCATTTCAGCAGCCTCGCTTACTCATTCTGCGCCACTGTTTCAGCCGCAAAAAAAAGGCGCTAAAAACCACCCCAAAACCCTGATAAAATAAAAACAAATTGAATCGCTGATTTACCGAAAAAAGAGCGAAAAACTACCCCAAACATGACCAAATCGAGTGGAAACACCAGTTTTTCAAAAATGACGCAAGTGGTGACGGACAGAAATTCGAAACGATCATTCATTTCGCCGTCATTTCCGACGGTGACGGCGAACGTATTACACGATTACGGCGACGGACCGGTTTTATACGTAACTTTAGAATCAAATTTTACAATCGATGAGATCCTCAATCCAAGGCAAACCAGAATCTATGACACGTTATATCGCCCAAGTGTTGTTTGTTGTTTGTGTAATTGGCTATTGCTCTTTAGCATACATTTTAGCTAGAGCATAACAAGAGAGCAAACAGCTTAATCATGTCCGAAGCCACAGCTTAATTATCTCATCCAGCAGGAGCTTCGGCCTTCAAAACCTTCAAATTGCTTACTTCCATCATCGATCAAGTAAAAATGAACATCTTGCAAACCCAAAAGCCTTTCATAAATT